>JBCAUI010536961.1:0-11015 GCA_038406195.1 Haplosyllis anthogorgicola
TATAATTAGCCATGTGAGTGAGGACGATACAATGTTTACAATACAAATATACTTGTTTCTGGCCGGAAAGGGGTTAATACCCGAATAGTGGTTGTGGTACCGACTTGACAGTGGTAAGTATGGTTTGGCTTTTTAAGTGTCGTTTTAGTACAATTTATATTATTTTCGCTTTTACACTGTGACAGGGAATAATTTAAGAATAATTTAACCTGGGAAAAAAAAGAAAATTGTACATAAATGAAACAAACCATACTGTAAGCTACGACAATAAGTTATTTGTAAATAGGCACTTGTTGCACAAAACCAATTTTCAATTCTTATCATTGTTGTCCCTTTTCAAACCCACCTTGATACCTAATAACATGGCAACTAACCTTGGTCCAATAAAACTATATTAGTATGCCAACGATGTACTTCGGTGCATTTTTATTGTTGAAAGGATCCAAGTTTTGACCACATGAGTGAAATTAAATCCCCCACAAGCCAATACATGTTTGTGTATTTTAAACCCCTGTATTATTGGCTTCCATTTGTTCTAATTTACCTGTTTGACAGCCAAGGATTTTTTTCAAAGCAATACAGTGTGCTTTATCTTGAATTAAGCAACATCTGTCTGGCTCGTTTTACAAGCTGTATTGTATACTGAATTCAAATAAGTACAACTTCAAACTATTACTAATATTTCGATACACTTTTGAATTGAACATTCGGACTGTACAAAAAGATACCTCTGCTATTTCAACTGAACAACGTGGCTGGGGTTTCAATCGAAATTTAAGGTGCATTCAAATATTTTGAATCATGCCCTTATGAATTGAACTGGTCAACGTTCGCGTATGAATGCTAATTATTTGCTATTCTTTGCGAAAAAATATGTAGTGTTCATTATCTCAAGAAGATGCACTGCTTTACACAAGTAATTGCACCCATCAACTACACGTGATTAAAACATCTTAGTCACTTGTTAAGTTCCCTATCCTTTAAACATATATTTCCCTAACAAGTTGTTAACAATAGGCGGGGGTCAATCTGGGGTCATAGTTGCGTTTTAAGGCTTGATGCTGCATAACACCTTAAATTTTAAACTAAAAGCATCGTTCCATAAAGTCATAATCATTTTAATTGTTGCTAAGCTTTCACAAAAGCACATGTTTGCATTTGTCACTGATAACGTTGTATAATAGTAAGTCCTATTTAATTTAAAGAAATGTTCTGTTTCTGTAGGTCATCTCCGATGAACACGGAATCGACCCCACTGGCACCTACCATGGAGACTCAGATCTTCAGTTGGAGAGGATCAACGTTTACTACAATGAGGCCACCGGCGGCAAGTATGTGCCCCGCGCCGTTCTAGTCGATCTGGAGCCAGGTACCATGGACTCCGTCAGGTCTGGCCCCTTCGGACAGATCTTCCGCCCAGACAACTTCGTTTTCGGACAGAGTGGAGCAGGAAACAACTGGGCAAAGGGACATTACACAGAGGGTGCTGAGCTTGTAGACTCTGTACTTGATGTAGTCAGGAAGGAGGCTGAGTCATGTGACTGTCTCCAGGGCTTCCAGCTCACACACTCGCTCGGTGGTGGTACTGGTTCTGGTATGGGTACACTTCTCATCTCAAAGATCCGTGAGGAATACCCCGACAGGATCATGAACACATTCTCGGTCGTACCCTCACCCAAGGTGTCAGACACAGTCGTTGAGCCCTACAACGCCACCCTCTCAGTACATCAGCTTGTAGAAAACACCGACGAGACCTACTGTATCGACAACGAGGCTCTCTACGATATCTGCTTCAGAACATTGAAACTTACCACCCCCACATATGGTGAGTATTTCTTCTCGAGTCTAGGTTGAATTAATTATACGTTACCAGGATTCTTTGCGAAATTCAATATATCAAATACAAACTTGACATTATTCTACATGCATCCCTACAATTTTCCTGTTGTACATTTCCAGGTGACTTGAACCATTTGGTATCCGCAACAATGTCTGGAGTAACAACATGTCTGCGTTTCCCTGGTCAGCTGAACTCAGATCTGCGTAAATTGGCTGTGAACATGGTACCCTTCCCACGTCTGCATTTCTTCATGCCCGGATTCGCTCCTCTCACATCCCGAGGCTCACAGCAGTACCGTGCACTTACAGTACCAGAACTGACGCAGCAGATGTTCGATGCCAAGAACATGATGGCAGCCTGTGACCCACGTCACGGTCGCTACCTTACAGTAGCAGCCATGTTCCGTGGACGTATGTCCATGAAGGTAAGCAAGTGTTT
This sequence comes from Haplosyllis anthogorgicola, assembly GCA_038406195.1. NCBI lineage: Eukaryota > Metazoa > Annelida > Polychaeta > Phyllodocida > Syllidae > Haplosyllis > Haplosyllis anthogorgicola. The sequence continues at coordinate 2,279 of JBCAUI010536961.1, forward strand.
AAATCTACGTCAAACTATCAGAATTTCAATTTTCTGTGCATCCGCTACTATATATTCGAATGCTAATAAAAACGTCAAACTTTTGTTAAATCCTTTTTAATCATGAAATGTGACATTATATTTGTAGGAGGTAGATGAGCAATTGTTGAATGTACAGAACAAGAACAGCAGCTACTTCGTGGAATGGATCCCCAACAATGTCAAGACAGCTGTGTGCGACATCCCACCACGTGGTTTGAAGATGTCTGCAACATTCGTTGGAAACTCCACAGCTATCCAGGAACTCTTCAAGCGTGTGTCCGAACAGTTCACAGCTATGTTCCGCAGAAAGGCTTTCCTCCACTGGTACACTGGCGAAGGTTAGTATTAGAAATCTGGCAAAAGCTTAAACTGAAGTGCCTTCTTTTAGACAATGATCGTTGTAATAGGAGCGAAGCTTGTTCCTTAATTCATTTAGCTTATAATTTAAACGTTGGTATGCCCAGATGCTGGTCAGATTTTCATGGATAAATTTTCACCATGTTACATGCATGTTCAAACGAAAACCAAGCGTTGCTCTATAAGTAGCACATTGTAATGGTTGACATGTGTCATTCTAGGTATGGACGAGATGGAATTCACAGAAGCAGAATCCAACATGAACGACTTGGTATCTGAGTACCAACAATACCAGGATGCCACCGCTGAAGAGGAGGGAGAATTTGAAGAAGGAGAGGAAGAGGAGGAGGCCGAGTAAACCTCCTTCCAACCATCTCGACACGGCTTCTGTCAATCCAAATTTCAACCACAAACAACACGCAACATACGATACAGTCAGACAAGAAAATTCGAACTATACATTGGAACAAAGATTTGACAGATAGTCAGTGAACACTTTGAACAATAAAAAAAATACCAAAAAAATGTCAAAAAAAATCGAAAAATTCTAATCATGAAGGTGAACTTAAAATATCTGACAAAACTGTTAAGGTTTCATAGTTTTATCAAATTTTGTCGAATGAGAAGGCAACGGAACGGAAAGCCAAAATTGCAATGAAACTTATTTATTGCCAAAATTACATGACTTGTGACGTTTTAAATTTTGTAACTTTTGTTAAGACTCCAAAACATTCCGAAAATAAAAGAACTTTTTGAGTGCAAACAGTGAATACTTTGTTTATTTTTTGCATAGTTCTGGGTTTATATTTACTAAAATCCAGTACCGGAATACGTTCGTTCTTTTAAGAAAATGCAAATTTCATGAGTTTTTTATTAATGGCAAATCGACTTAATCTAAGAACTGATGAGATAACGTCTCTTGACCAGAAGGATAAAAAAAGTATGCTCACAAGAATAGACTACTTGGTGCCATTGACTTAAGTCCTATCATCTACCGTATAGGTCGTATTTGTGACGCATGTTCTAATTAAGGCGCACCCCCTTTTTTCAGCTGATTTGTGTATATTTTTGCAGTCCGTGTTTCTGATCTTTAACTATTGTGACTCACAACTTTTGGTTTAAACATTGTTCTCTTAATTAAAATGCCTGTACCGCCCTCTGATGCCTTTAAAAGATCGACTTCCATACATCATATGCACCCATCAGCCCTCATTCCCATGTAAAAAATGGTCAACACTGACACATAACGTATTCCGTAAACTACTTACAGAGTTGATTGTAAATAAGGCGCACCCCCAAATTAACTCTTTGCGTAGTGCGCCATAAATACGACCTATACGGTATATAACATGAGAACTGTGCAGCTTTGATTACCAATGCGGCAGCTCCCAGGAGACCCATACACATAATTACAGTTGGCGGTTCTATTCTTGTTATAATCAGCGTGTGACTGCTTGACACCTGCATCAATCAACCACCATCAATAAGTGATGAAGGTAATCACTGCCGAGTGTCATTAATCTAAATACAAATCACTTCACCGCACGCCAGTTGGTAGGTTAATGGCATACCCTTAAACTTCATTAGTACACCTTGATTCGTAATTGTTACAAACAGTACAGGTAGATAAGTGGTGAAAACGTATTCATCGAACACTCATTTTTTTCAGACACTGACTTAAATACAACATTTTGCACACCTAAAATTACTGAAACACATTAAAATTACTGAAAATGCCAGAGGATACAAGCCTAACAATCTTTGGCAACTCATCACAGATAACAGGAACCGTAAATTCCTTCGGCACGTTAATTGTTCATGGGATATTCATAAAATACAATGTCTTTAGAATGAACTTAACCTAAAGAATGAGATATCCAGTCATCAGATAAATGCGCATATGTTGCCATATGGATGGCAGAATGCATATAAAATGAAATCAATTTGACATTCATGTCAAAGTCATTAAAGGTCTTACAAATAAATCTCATGTGGCTAAGCTTTTAGCAACATTTGGTACAAATATTAGGTTTCCCTTGTAGATCTACAAAAAGTGGTCCACTAAACTTTTCAGCACATGTAATTCCGTATTGCTTAAATTGTGTGAACACTAACTGGGAAAGTTGTTGTTTAATGTTAATTTTGAACACATAACTTCCTATACCCATGACTTCCGGGTAATTTGCAGTATAAAATTCATTTGCGCAAAAGGACACAACATGTTAAATTAGACAAATGGTACAATATTGTAATTAGCAAAGGAATGACAGGACTCCGGCGAGTAGCTGAACTCAATTCTTAAGTTACTTCCAATCTGGGAAAGGATTTACAATTCATTTACAATTTATCATAGGAAAAAATCCAATTTCGATTCAAATATTTAGCGCCAGATATCATGAATCTATGCAAAGCGACTTTGCGACTACACACATCTCGAACATCTGGACCAGACAGAGTTAATCCAAGTTGTGTCTTGCATGTCAACTTGAACGCCAAAAACTTGTACGTGTACACCTCAATTGTGTGTGAAAGAAACCTTGTTGAGGAGGTTAAACCTACTAGAAATTACCATTATCAGAAAAATACACAGAATGAGAATACATGTACTTACAGTAGAACTTGTCTTGAGCGACACCTGACTTGAACGACACCATATCTTTTTACGACACTCTTGTCAGTATGCAATGTTGTTAAAATATGTTTAAATGAGCCTGTCTTGGGCGCACCCTGCCTTTTACGACACTTTTTGGAGGGAAAAGTTCAGTGTCGCTAAAGACAAGTTCTGCTGTATAAAAGTGGTTGATTTGACATCTTTACGACACAGATTGACCATAATTAAAGACAAAACAGTCTTTGCCATAAGAATAACAGTCCTACCTTAATCTTCGTGCAGGCCGTGTGAGGGGCGAGCACCTTGTGGCCGCAGTGCTGACCGTCACCATCACAAACACACAGGGAACAGATGAGCTGGTTACACGCGTCGCAGAATATACTCGCCACCTCGTTGTTGTGATCCTGCATTTTAAATTATGTAAATTGTGGTTTTAAATGAATGTCTGATCTTCATCGAATGACAGGAATTATTTAGTACATTGTAAAAAATTCTCAAGTACCAAATCCTTGGATCCATCAAATTATACGGATGTTAAGAATTCCGTCATCTGAAGTTGGACCAAACTAAATAAATATTTATGAATAAACATGTATGCTTGCCAAACTAAGAATAAACACGACAGCAACATTTTTCAACAAAAAGAAATAACATACAAAAGTTCGTACCTTGCAGTACAGAGGTTTTGTCTCTTGTACATGATCCTGTGGTGGTCGCACTTTATGTCTAGCGAGGGCTCCCTTTCGTGGATGGTACTTCGCAAAACATGAGTGACAATATAATACTTCACACTGTACACAATGCCATGCAGCTCTGAAAATGAGAAATTACATCTAGCATTAAAAAATTGTACGTACACACGAAAATTATTTGTTCAGATCATTGTTATTAGGACTGAGGAATACAAAGTATTAAGTATCTCACCTATAATAAATTGGAACAGCAAAGTGACACATTATTTGATGTGATTTGAAGAAGAACTGTTTCTAAACTTAAATTCACTAGCTTTGAACTTAACAGAACTTCAACTGAAGAAACAATCAGAACTTCAACTGAAGAAACAATCAAACTCAACAAATCATGACAAAGAACATACATGTACATGGTAATGATTCTTGTCACTTCCTGTCCCTTCCAACATTATTAGATGTAATATTACTTGAAGTGCTATACAATGTTTAACCCATCAACATCAGAATTAGCCCATGGAAGGCATATCGGTTAATACGGCTCATTAGTACACTCCTTGCATACCTATCAACATCTGATCAAACACATTTGAAAGTTTACCTTGATGGGGACGATGTTTCGCACATTTCACAGTGAACGAGGCTGGATGTAGGAAACTCTGGTAGATCAGCAGTCTCCGAAACCGGTGAAATCAGCAAGTCTGATACTGGCGAGTCCATACTCAGGGACTTTCGAATACTTTTACCTATAATAAGAAACGTGTTTCCATTACTGGCTATAGCTATTAAAAGCTCAATTAATTTTTTAAACCAATACAAGTTTCAGGTTTGATTGACTCAATAAATTGTACAATGTAAACGTGTATGCTGGCGAGACATCAAGTTAAATGTCAAAGCTAAGACAACATGACACAGTTAAAATCAGCTAGTTTAATTCTCAATGTAGTTGGTGTCTAAAGATTGAATACAACAAATTAAGAATTTAGACCTGTAGTGGTGAGTACAAATATAGAATAAAACTTGACACATACTTCTCTCCTCTGTGTATCTAATGACTATATTTTCCAGGGCAAGGTTTCGTGGCAAAGTGGAGATCTGGTCCCTCTCTACATTTAGCGGTTTCCTACACGAGGGGCACTCCACACCTGAAAGAGAAGAAAAAAATCTTGGTACATCATGTGACCTTAAGGTTGGCTGTCTTGTTTAAAATTGTACACTTCTTTCTAACCTTGGCGTGTGTAACACAATTTTACTGTCCCTATCCGCTCAATGGACACATGCGGGGCAGAGAAAACCTTGTACACAAAGTGTTGCCTTCATGTTTGAGGAATGATCAGTACAATTGGTCTGACTTCTTGTCTGGTTGTTGGTCAGTGTTTTTCATAAAGCTGCCACATACATGTATTCTCTTGGAAATGTGATTTTCGAAACTTAATATCCTTCCGACTTCGGAGATGATGTTAAATATAAATAATAGATGCACCCAGAAACAGTGGGGAATCACCCTAAGAGAGGTTACAAATCACGATACAGCACCGGTAGACGGGGAGGCTCTTCCTGTAAGCACCCCTGTCCGACATCTTCATTCGAGTTGACTTTGCTTAAATTCACATTGTCAAAATACTGGCCAAGTTTAATTGAGCCTCAGATCCAGTGGGAAACCAAGGACAGTAGAATAATACATTTCTTTACCTTTTTCTGTTTGCAGTTTGGTCATGTTGCTGCTATCACAGATATCTTGTAGACATTTCTTGCAGACCGAGTGTGAGCACGGCAGCATGAGGGGGTCGGCGTACAGCTCCAAACATACGGGACATGTCAACTCATCCTCCATACTCTCATAGTTAAACTCCACACCTGAAGAAACAAATATGTAATGGACTATAACATTATGATATAATTTAAGTTAATTAAACAACTGATAAGATACCCTTTCCCGTCCCAGTATGAAAATGGCATCTGAAATAACAGAAAACGACAGACTCTAGAAATGCTTTAGAAATTTCACCGAATAACACGCACCTTCGATTGAAGTGAAAATATATTCTTTTCTGTACTAAGGCTACAATTTTTCTACCCAAAACTTCACCTCAAACAAGCCGCGTAAGTGCAGTTTACTCAGGAATAATCATTACAAGAAGGTCTTCAAGGCAGTCCTATCTTCAAGGCAAAACGAAGGAAAATCTAATAAGAGAAATACAATTCTGCCGCGGCTTTATCCCTCCCTTAAGGGTAAAGGCATGTAATGTTTACGAACTACCTTTTTACATAGAATACATATACAACAAGGAATGGCTATAGAAAACCTTTTGTTTGTTTTCTATCGATACCTCCAGTTTTACTTTCGTTTCATAGAGAAGTCTGCTTGATAGGTTTTTCTTTTTTGACCATTTTTGTGGATTTCTGAATGTCTGTTGCAATGTACAATTATGCACAATATATACGTGGAAGGGTCCAGCCTCTTACTGAGATACCATTTGGATGACAAAATTGCTTTCAAACGAAAAGCTCAATGTGCAATTTACTTTTTGCAATTTTTCTTCAAATCATGAGATAAGAAGTATGATAGAGGAGTCTTCAATATCGGGGGAAGGTTAGATTGAAAACAGCAAGTATGATGGAGGAGTCTTCAATATCGGGGGAAGGTAAGATTGAAAACATCAGTTGTGATTACGTTTTCAAGGAATTTCTAATACAAATTGCTTCATTTGTTTGTTGCATTTTTCAAGCACAGAAAAACCAACATGGCCGAAGAGTACCAAGCTTTATGATTCTTTATCAACACATTCTTAAAGAGTTTGCAACTTTCAACCTTTACAATCCAAGTCATTAATTGAGAATAAAGCTTTTTGCCAAATTCTGTGTGTATTTTATATTGAAAATTCCGAGTCACGATACGCAAACTGTAATCAAAAGAGTCGCAATCAACATTTTAGTACTTTACTCTGTGCTATCCAGTATTTTCAGTATGTCCTTTTGTGTGCCTGACTGATTACTCCTAAACTAATTGGAGTAAAACCTGAACTTGAATTCATGAAATCAAGGAGAGTGTGAATATCCTGTAATCAAGTATTGTCGGAAAACAGATAAACATCGTCAACATCACGACGGTTTCCTGTTAACTTACAACGATCTAAAAGTTAATCCACCTTACCTGTAGTGAAGTTCCAATCAGTAGCGGATCTAGAAAATAATTCGCGGGGGGGCCAAAATGGCCGCAAACATGTTTTAACAGACAGAGAGGGGGGCCCAAAATGGTGGACAAACATGGTTTAACAGAGGTCGGGGGGGCCCAGGCCCCCAAAGCCCCCCCCTAGATCCGCTACTGCCAATTCATCTGTAACTGTCAAGTCCAACTCCTTTAATGTGTGGTATTTAACACTAAAACAAGGTAAGTCTTTTCCCCAAAGGTACTGGATTTTTCTTGTAATATCACCATGGTGGAAATGTGTGATACTGATTTCATTCGCAACCAACATTGACGTAATTATATTCAGAAGTGCTCTTGAGATTGTTGCTTTTTTTAAAAGCCATAATCAGAGCCTTCAAGCAGTACACTTACCCACCCACTCCCTAGGACTGATCAACATTCTAGATGTACAATGCAATGTTTAGATAATAGTGATAAAAACTCACAGGTTCCCAGTATCATTCACATTTGTTTATACAGCATATTTTCATACTTTTGAATTTTCTAATGCTGAAGACTAACAATTTCGTAGAGCACAGAATGATTTTAAATCGGGGTACAAACGTCAAATATGTACGGGTGCCAACACAGGTCCACTGGCAAGATGTACGAAATGAGCCAAAACGTAAATCGAACCGCAGCACTTTTTGGTGTTATTTTTCAATTACAGTAATGCACGAACCTACCGGGTGACCACCTTCTCCTGGCTACAAATGTAATTGTAGTCCTAGACAAATTGATGTTTTCTAAAGAAAGAAAGAAAACTTCGGCGAGATAGGAAGGGTGAGAAAGATCAATGTGTTTTTGTACTTTTTAGGTGTTTTCGTGATGTGGCTGTGAGATAATTCCTCAACAAGAGATATTTACACATTTGAGCAGAGCAATTTCCAAGAGGATTTCTTTATCAGCCATAGAGAAAGTCAACGTAGTGAATTTAGTAATGTTTTTCACAGTCTGGAAGTTTGGTCACTCAGCAAGCCTACACAGGAAAATCTGCATTGGACGTACTATTCATTGAGCGAACTGTTGTCATCCACATGCTAATTTCCTATCACCAAATCGATTTTTACTTAGTATTTTGTACTCCACTGGGCGAAGTTAATGTCATCTATGTACTTTTTCCTATTATGTCATTAATTTTACTACTACACTTAATTACTTTACAAAAAACTATAAATTTTGGGCAAAAGTAAAAAAGAGTTTGGTTTGCTGGAACTAGGTCTGCCAATAGTTCACAATTCCATGTCCACTTGCTATAACATATTTCTCGATTTTGAATACTGAGTAAACACTTTGCGAACTGTAATCTGTTTAACTATATCATTTTACCCTGATAACAACTATGGCCTAGTCTTCAAAGGCCCCGTAGAAACAACGGAACAACTGACATAAGAAAAGCCGCCCATACATCTGGGAAAAGCTTTTACCAATATTACATTACTTCATTCAATGTCATGATCCCTACACACGACATTAAATGACCAAGTATCAGCACTTATCTCCGTGTCCTCATCAGGTTAATGAACACGCGAATAGAGGCAAAATAACCTAAATGCATACATTACGGCCCTTGTTCCCAACAGTTTATCGAGGCAAGACATATGGACCAGAATGGTAATGGCGGTTAAAGGAGTCATTAGCACCAGACTCTTCACCTCCTTTGGCAGGTTGTTGGTCTGACCCTCCATAGGACTTGATGATGAAAGAAAATAGGTCCAGATGGACCTGAGCTCATTTGGCATTATCATAAAACTAAGACAATATAGGTTACATTATCACATGAATACAAATAAAGTGTCTAAGATCAAATCCCAAATAAGTGACCTATGAAAAACATAAATATGGCTGCCAAACTGCAAATATAGGTGG
>JBCAUI010536972.1:0-11015 GCA_038406195.1 Haplosyllis anthogorgicola
AATTTGGTCTCCTCTGGCTAAAAGAAATATCATTTCTGTCAATTTAAGACTTTTTATGTGAAAATAGAATGATCCGGGAACAAATCAATGCCTTAATGCTATTCCAATATGGATTGTGAAGTTAACCCTTTACTATCTATTTTTAAAGAAAAAGTCACTTTGTGACACAAATAGTTATTAAAACATGAAAAAAATACAAAAATCTAGAAATTTGACTTTCAAATGACTTTGACCTTCAGATAACCTTGACCTATATTTGACCTTGACCTCATTTACTTGTCTCAATCATCATCACATGTAATATTGGTAGACAACACTAAAAATGTTGACACTCTTTATTGCTGTGACCTTGAACTTGACCCAATGACATTAATACTCAAAGTTGACCCAGATGTTATGAAGATGTACCACCAAACCAAAAATGAAGTTTCTAGATCAAGCAGTTCAAAAGTTATAGCCCGGACAGACAGACAGACGGACAGACACACACACAGACACGACTGAAAACATTACCTTCCCCCATACGCGGGCGGTAAATATTTATCTCTAAAGTAATGGTTTAATGTAAAGTCCCATGCAACGATGATTCAGTGAATGTTATGTGCAAAATTTCCTTCACTAATAGATTCCTAATCTTTATGCATTGAAATTAGGTAAAACTATCCGTTTCAAAAATAGTCTGTTCAATTGCAGACAAAAGTAAATGGCCCACTTGTACGACCCAATAGAGGTGAAACATTTGACAAGAAAAACGAAACCACAACAAAGAACCGAACATACGTTCTTTTATCGGCGTACATGCGAGGAGGTTCAAGTTTCTTAGGACAAATGTTTGCCTCAAATCCAGACGCCTTTTACTGGTTTGAGATCGTGGAACCTATGTATGGTGCAATGATGGGACTGAGATTACACAGTAATGCATATGACATCACACATCATATGAATGGGTCCAGGAGGTTGGTAAATTTTAAACTACTTCTTTGTTTTGAAGTACTGATCTAATGGTATTAAATCATTATAAACTACGATTCGTACTCATGGAGTGTGACACATGCATCAGTGCTCGAAATATGACAGTGCAATGAACTGCATGCACAACTGTCGCTTTCTCTGTAACTTTTACTTTACCAGTACACGGAATTTGTATCAGTTTCGAAACGTCTAGAACAAAAGAGAGGACATAAGATTTTCACATTGCGCTTTTGATGCGCCATTGTTCCCAAACTGATATGAATTCCGTGTACTGTACGCCATTCATGTGACAGGTATTTGAATAGAAAATGCCTTTCGTTGACTTCTAAACTGCACCAACCTACTTAAGAAAAATTCACTTATTAATTGTTTTATTTTCGCAAATAGCTTGGGGTGAAATCTAACCGTTCTCCATGTGAAGGTTTCTCTTGCTCCGCAAATCAGGAAAATTCTATTACTTTTGCATCAATAGATTCACATCCTGTGTTTATAAATTGATAACGCAGGCTGGAATCCCTGTTCAAAACGTTTCCAAACGTATATAAATTTCATGATCTGATATGCCGTTCATTCGAGTTACCCAAATTCTGTAAAACATCATCCCTAGAACAGTTAGTTATGTTTTATGTTTGATTGTAGAATTATGCCAGAGGAAGAAATTCGTGTAATAAAAACATTGCTGGAGCATTATATGAATTGTGACTTCCACAAACTTCCAAATGAAATGTTGATATCAGAAACAGTGGTATGGTCAGGACCGAAATGGAATGAGTACAGAAAATGCCTGTCAAATTTTCTTCTTAAAAATATAAGTGCAGATGTAAATGTACGTGCAATTAGGTTTAATTTAGAACTTCAATATATGAAATGCTTGAAACAGCTTCCACGCAATTGCTCTAGAGTTGCAGGCGTGGCCTTGGAAAATAACTGTCATTGGTACAAATATGAAGCGGAAAAAGCAGCTGGATACAAAAGTGTTTGGGATTTTATTGGGGAAGTAAAAGCCCATGAACACCATGCTCATAAATATATGCAAGAGACATTTGCAAGATACGCAAAATGTATTCATGCCACAGAAATTCAAAGAAGTTTGCAGCACTGCCTTTCCCTGGCTATGGCCCAGTGTCAGTCTTCCTCCATAATAGTCGCCAAGGTGTTACGTTTGAATCTTAAAGATTTAAATACAATACAAAATGAACATCCCAACTGGAAAATTGTTCACCAAATCAGAGATCCAAGAGCTATTGTCATATCACAAAGAGACAGTCGAGTCTCTTCTACAAATGTAAAAGGTTCAGTTATTTCTGAGTCTCAAACTGTTTGTGATAAAATGCTAGCTGATGTAAGATTTTTCAAATTATTAAACAATACTCATCCAAATAAGTTGCTCCTCACTAAATATGAAGATTATGCTGATGCACCAATACGCACGGCAAAAAAAATCTACTCGTACGTGGGAGCTGAGCTGAAGGAGAACGTCATTTCAGCTATCACTAGTTTAACCAGTTCCAAATATGATTCTGGCGCAATGTATCAACACAGGGTAAATTCCAGCGCTACTGCAAGGCGGTGGATTGCAAAAATCTCAAGTTTTGAAAAACTACAGATTGATCGAATATGTGCAAAATTGTACAAAGAGGGTGTCTATTCTGAAGATATTTAGATCTACTTCAAACGAGAGAAATATAACTCATTTATTTATTGTGTAGAAGGTCCCAAAGGCTGCATTTTGACAGCTTTCACTGCGTGGTTAAACTTCTTAATCGCCTGAATGACTACAGACCAAAACGAATCTTTCACTTTCAGAACCCTACATCTGCACAAGCCAAATTACGTTTCTCATCTGGAGAAAATTATTCTATTATTATGCACAGAAATAAAACCGTTCCACAGAAAGAAATACTAGAAAGGGAAATAATGAATCAATTATTTCTAAGTCAACAGATTTCTAGTAGCAGCAGTTGCAACAGCTTTAAAAATTGATCAGATTCTTATCTTCCATCCAAAAAGTATTATTAAAACATGTTGGTTTTAATCGCTGGAGTGCTGGAGATTACCTGGGACACCCCAACAAGAATTTAGCAGATGTTGTTGTGAAGAGATAGCATTACAAATGAAAGTTTGTATTGACATTTTCATTTTTTCAGCACAAATATATCCAAAGTTTTATTGATATATTACATGTGAATCAACCTACAAAATTTTTTTGACAAAAACTTTTCATTAATAAAGTGAATCACCTGCTCATGATGTACATTTTATTACATCAATTTCCACGAACACACACAAAAGCACGAATTTCTTTTGCTTGCAATAATGCTAACCCAGGAACAAACTTTTTATGTTATGCATATGTCACTGTGCATTAGTTATCTCGGGACGAGGGCAGGGGAAAGGGGTGGAGTAGTTTTCAGGCAGGCAGGTGCCACATGACGAAAGCAGTAGCGGATCTAGTAATGTCTTCAGGGGGTACCAAAATGGCCGCCAAACGTGTTTTAACAGCCGAAGGGTGGCCCTAAATGGCTGACAAACATGGTTAACAGGAGCTGAGGGGCCCAGGCCCCGAAAGCCCCCGTCCCCTACCCTACCAGATCCGCTACTGGAAAGCATGAGGGGCACCGGTGCACTGGGTGACCCCACCTGGGTCCCACCAAGCGGACCCCAAATGTTCCATACACCACACGATGGGGAGTTTGATGCACAATTTTGGGAAATGGCGGTTGTAGGAGAAGGTTGGGTACACTCTTTTCTAGGTGGACAGTGGGCCCTTGAAGTGACAGGAACTTACATTGGTGTTAGTTAAGCCGGTTCCCCCCCCCCCCCCCAGGGGGTGACCGGCTTCGAGTGACGAATTCAGATCTGGCAGACTGTAAAATGTATCTCGGGAACAGACGCCCCCCCCCCATCGGACATTGGATGACAGACCACAGGTCACTGCGTCCAAGTAAGGATCCATGATCAGGTTCATAGTAATTAGACTGCCACTGCAGTGGTCTGCGTGTTTGGTTTTTGGGAAACTTGGGACAAGTGCGTCGTAAATTTAGATCGATCGAATGACATGTATACATAAGATATATTATTGCACCAAGACAGACAGAAACGTTCTATCAAGTTGCCTGTGACGTTTCTCTTTCTAACGCCTCGTTAAATTGTTCAATATGTCTTTGTTCATCTTCTTCCTGTTTTGCTTCTTGTATACTAAACAAGTTGTATGCAATAACAGCAGGAGTCATCACCGCAAGACCGCCGATTGTAAATGCCGCTGTTTCATTAAAACGAGGATTCCAGGCGAACGGTTCCTGTGAGAAAAAACAAGTCCACCAGATGGCGCCTAGTGGTGTTTGTAACGATGAAACTATTGATGTGTACACGGCTCCCTCTGCGTATCGAGTCAGTAACGTTGTAAAGAGATTGGCTGCCACGTAAGACAAAATAAGGAGCCAGGCCCTGAGCAACACATCATCGCAAGCCACATGTGGAGAGGGACACTCGGAGCCAACTTGGGTCACATTGACAGGTGGCGTCGCTCCAAAATGGCAGTACAACCCAACTAGAAATTTTTCCCAGAAATCACTAGCCGACCTTGCCTGAAATTGTAAAACAGTGTTATTATATAATTTGTTTGCAGCATTTAAACACTCGGGTAAAAATTGGTTATGGATTTGGCAATTGTACTCACCATTCCAAAATTTGGTATAAAATCTGTTGGAAACAGGAAAAACAAAGTTACAAACATGAAAATACTCGTCCATGTCATAAAGGACACTGATTCTACCTAAAATCGAAATAAAATATCAACATTATAATACACAAGTTGTCTGAGAAAGACGGGTTGATGCCTGATAGCGCGTTATGCCACTATTTAAAGCTGAAAGAAACTTTTTTCATATCCGAATTGAAAGAGGCAATGCTGATAGCTTGCCATTGGTCAAAATAAATATTTAGGGGGGGGGGATGGCCATCTTTAATTTTGAGATGTCAACTTTCTTGACACCAGTTCAGCTGAGTGCATTGAGACAATATGGATTGTAATTAGTCACAATGGAAGTGTCAGATTCAAAATAGGTCTGAATGCTTTCACTGTGTGACCAGTCAGCTGGAGCCAGCTGGAGCCTTTTAGAGGGGCTATAAAAGGCAAATACAGCTGAAAAATTTATTCACTTCTGACCAAGTCACTGCACAGTGTACATCCAGCCCCATGTAATAGATCCACCTGCTGTGCCCATTAGGTCCACACCTGTAACCTTGTATTGTTGTGGACTGTTCCAGCTCCCAATTGCAAATGACTCTGCACGCACAAAACTGGCCTATTAGACTGGATCTTTAATCTTTAATGTATGGTGGGTGTGCCAACATGATTGTGTACTGACACCAAGTCTGAATACAACTACTGTAAAGAGCGTTAATTGATAAGATACTGCTGTAAAAAGTCCCTTTAATTGAAATGGGGCAAATTGCAATGTTTGGTTAAGCAATCAAATATTGGCTATCTAACACATGGAAGTCTTCTTTGTGCGCATTACATCAGTTAACAGATAATTAGTTTTAGTTGTCTTACCGCTATTTACCATATACGAGAAGATATCCCAGTTCATTAATGTAAGTGAGTGCTCTGTTGTTACACAGAGATTCGAGTTCTGTATTCTTGAAAGTTGTCACAAAATGTAGGTGTCAAAAATGAGACTACACTTTTGTGTACAAATCTAGGTTATCTCAGCTGTTGTATCTATCTGCGAAAACTTCATTGTGGTTCTTGATATAAAAATGTATTATTTATCTAAAACAATGACCAGAATAATATGAATTAATCTTCGTATACCAGAAGATTTGTGTAAAGAAATTAAGGATCAACAGCTTTTGACATGTTCGTTCTTTAACAGAAATATACATATTTTTTTAATGTTGTCATTTTCACTTTTTGACTCATTTGGCATAATTGCCAAAGAGCCATTAGAATTATGAATTGTCCGTCGTTGTCGACGTTGTCATCGACATTGATATTGCCATCACTGTGCACAGTCACCCTGAACACACTATTGATCATAAAGATGTCCTATCTCGAAGCCTAGCAATTTTTTGTTGCTGTGACCATTATTCACAAATTGTCAGCCATTTTTTCTTCTTTAAACCTTACTCCTTGACATGCAGTCAATGATACAGACTTTTTATTTAGTGGACTTATGCATCTACATAACCATTTTATTTCCTGCAAAACCTGTATTGATCCCACCCATATTTTCAGTTTGGCAGCCATATTTATGGCTTATTTCATAGATCATGTACTTGGGATTTGATCTTGGACAATTTATTTGTATCCGTGATATATTGTAACCTACAGTATATTGCCAAATGAGCTGGCTGGCCGTGTGTACCTGATGGGGTTTAATGGATTGTGTGTAACACTGCAACTGAACTGTTGCAAAATTCAGAATTTTATATTGGAAAACATTTTACGTGGGCGCAAGGCATCCGCACCACGATTGATCTCAATAGATATTAATTGTCGTGTTAAGAATTGTTCTGTATGATGGGTCCAGACACGGCCAGCTTTGCAAAAACGCGTATTGTACAGGTTCAATAAGAAGATTAGTGAGTTTGTTTTAACACGCATTCTTATCTTATGCTTGATCTGAAAAGTGGAAGTCATTTTGAATTCGATCAATAAAATGTGAAAATCCATTCTGATTCATTTTTAGAACAACATATCCCATACCCGAACTGTAGTTTGTGCAGATCCACATCAAACCATGATCCAGAAGATCCAATAGTTTTCATCATCAGCTGCTCAAAATATTTTCCCAACAAAGCTACCTAATGCGAATGTAGACGATTTACTCCTTTGTCGAAAGCAAGGTACTAATTTACCTAATTTACAAAATTCACCTTGTTTAGCTAATTCCTGATGAGAGATTAATCAGTAGAAGACATGTCTATTCATTGTTCTACAATTGCAGTTAGGATACATACCAAAAATGGCATTATCCTCATGTCAGCAAGTGCAGTGATTTTGCTTAAATATACTGATACTCATCAGTATTGTACACCTGCCAAAATTGGTGTCACTAGGATATCATAAGTGGCAGACATACCAAAATGGTACAAGTATAGTGTCTTACTAATGAGGTGAATTAGGTAAATTAGGTGAATGGGTGGACACCGCATTTGGAAAACCTACAATGCCGGACATTCCTCCGCACAAGACGTTTCGTACTGCTCTGTACTTCAATCATATTTATCTTGCCCCAAAGACATTCAGAAACTAATAACAAGAACAAATTTTATTCGAGACGTATAAATAATCTACAGCACAGTGAAAATTCGTTTATATTGCCACACACATAGGAATCAAGGGTGACAGAAATATATTAATGTGGCCCTTATGATTGTTTTTTTCTAATACGAATCAAAAATAATAAGAGTAGGTTGGTTATGGAATTGCCCTTTTTACAATAAAATATCCATAAAAACAACACTCCTGAACTCTCTTGGCATCTTCCTATTTAACTCAGTTATTGATAGTTTACAGTTGAGATTACATTTGAAGTTTAAATAAAATCAAAATCAACCACCGCATGTAGTGTTTCTATCCACATAATGTTGATGTCAATAAGATATCATTCCAATGGTAACGATTACATTGCCAACTCGATTTATCCGTTGTAACAACAAATTCTGTGTAAATCAGCGAAGTCATTAAAGACTGAGGCAGAAAAGATCATCCCTAACGCTTAATGAAGGAAATACTCTGTGATATTTCAATTGTTTTACGTGCACTTCTGCTACAGGCTTCCGTGACAGAAGCTACTTTCACTCTTTTCTTGTGATCTTAGCAGGGTACGCTCTTTTCAACAAGTTAGTGCTTTCCTTTGCTTTCCGCATTGTTTTGTTTTAAATAAAAAGATGTTACGTATTATTCGTCGAAATGTTTATCCAACTTTGTACTTTACGTAAGCCACTTAATTTCCTAGACAAAATAGTAACCTAGTTGTATTGCTGGTGGAAGCGTAAGCTAAGCTAAATGAGAGATTGGATTAAAGGAACACTGTAGAATAACGATACGTTGGTTTCCTGTTTAAATGTTATAGTGACGTTCACATTCAGATTTATCGTGAATATTTATTGTCTTTGATATAAACACAAAGCAAACACTGAGTTCATTTCTTGGCCAAAGAAAGCAGATCTCAAACACGAACACCTGTGCGATGCAAATTGAGTGACGTAAAGTACGAATGATAACAATTCCTTTATGAGCAACTGCTTTAATAAGTATAGTCAATTCCTCTAGGCGTGATCTCTGTTGGACTTTGGTTTGTAGAACGGAGGGATCCTTCGTCAGTTTCCACAAAATTGATATTAACTAAATGTACTTCTGTGTGATATTTGGAGGCTAAAATCAATTGTGTCTCAGCCTTTGTGTGACTGTACCCAATTGTGGTCTTATTATGTTGAACGTGCAGCCGTAACTTATTGTTAAGTAAAGACCATATATCTTAAGTACGAGCAGAAGCGGGTTAAGCGTCTGTTTATTATATGTACATCTGTGAGTATCTCATATTCTTTGTTACAGAAACTAATATTGCTGAACATATTTGATTTTTCCCAGACATATCAGCAAAAATTATGTAGAAATCAGGTTTGTAACTCATCATATATTTGACATTGCCATTGCCATTCTGATTGATTGTCTATGAAACCAATTTGCACAAATATGTCTAAATTTAGTCATTCTGAGCTATTCATACACGATTTATTATTGTATGAAATATAATCGCTCTGAAGTACTCCTTGGTTATTTATTATTGCCTTTGAGGACGACAACTTGATACTTCTTCCCTTCTAGGATCATGATTTGCAAAGCCATCGGAGAATTGAGCAGAATTCACTGTATTTCCTAGAAAGGCCATCTAACACATCTCAAACAAAACTAAAGATTCGCAATCGTAAAACTATCTAAATTATATTTTTCTATGTAAATAGAAATTAAATTCTCACCTAAGTTAATGGAAGAACTAACATCCAAAATGATGATAAGCCAACTTTCCTGAAATGGATCCATCTACTCTGTTGATAAGTTGAAACATAGCTAAGCACAGCACGGGGAGCAACGAGGCACCACGTTGTTTAAAGATAGGTAATGTTGTGTGGGGATTATGTACATCTGTGAGTCCAACAGTTACAGCTTCATGACATGTCCAGTGTCCGACTGCTGCCTCACTCAACAGTGCAAACATAGCACTGCATTGTTCATAACGGGGCAACACAGCATCTGGTTAATTTACGATGAATTGAAAAATCCGCTTGATTAACTTGACAATGATGCAGTCGAATAGTTTTCATCAGATTTCTATCGCATGATGCAATTTCAACTGGTAATTTACTGTACTGAGTGAACGGAGAATTTAATAGTTTATTTTTCTCGGTCCATGTGACTTGATAGTTTGCATTGATTTCAAGAAGTTGATAAAAGGTGTTGCTAACTGCCAATTTAACTAAATGCTCACTAAAGGAGACATCAGCAAGTTAAATGCAAGTTAATTTTGCGACACTAATACATGAATGACAACGATGTGGTGATCCTCCTCGCTATATGTTTTGACAATCGCATATGCCCCAGCAAAAAATAAAAATAACTTTTGCAACTGTACGGACGATCCAAACAACTGAGCCCAGGGCTGCAATTAACCTAAAGTAAACACCATGATTTTAGACTAATTACAGCAAATGGAATCGCGCTGATGGATACCGACAAAGGTACGCGAGCGCTGGCTGCCATGAAAAGCCAGCATTAAGGTGTAGCTCTGGTGAAATGGGCAATTTTATTTCATGAATCGAGCAAGAACTGTGATCATATCTATGGACAAAAAAACATTGTGCGTTCATCTGAAAAATATGTATGTAACCAAATTAATCAGCTATTTTATTGTCATCAAGTTTCAGTTGGGAAGGAAAATTTAGTTTAAATGTACATGATCCTGAGGGGAGAGTCGTTAATGCTCAAATTGGCACTGTGTCAATATTATTCGAATATTTAGGTTGACAGCGTAGTCATAACTGGGTCAACAGTTAATCAGATAAGACCAACAGGTCAATTGGAAGTTTTTGCAGAAAGGTGATAATATCCAGTGGCGATAATGGTATTAACACTTAACCAGCTTCTTTGTCACTTTACGCTGTATAAGTAGATAACCTTTCCATGGTGACATCTGCCATGCTTCTCTGTGTACAATACATGATCCTGTATCATTTTCGTCTTCCTCTAATAAATATATTTATTACGCCCAGGAAGCAATTGTCATCTTGGAATTAGGCTGATGTTAAATGTGGAAGCAGAGCTGCACAATATGTAGGATGAAATGGAAAATTCTCTATCTGCTTGATTCCTTTCAAGAAACAATGTACTTTACGATATAATGCAAGAGAAATTACAATTGCGCAGATAGATCTGATTTTTGGATTTTTCGTAAATATGCCGTCAAGTTTCACTTACTTTCATTTCACACAAAAGCAGCAATTTTGGCCCCGTAACTAAATTTACCGTGGAACTTTAAATTGTAAAATTAAAAGGGAACGCGTGTGTGTAATATGAGTTCTTTCCGATCTGTATTGTATCGATCCACTACTGTGGATGGGTTCTGCTCACATTTTGCAATGTTGAAACAAACATTTTACCAAAGAGTTTTCCAGTGTAGGAAGTAAACCTGCTTCCTTTCAGTGTTCTTTTGTTAACATGCGGGGCTAATATTTCAATAAAATTTAGTTACATGCTTTTAATGATCAAGTAAATTCCGCCGCGGATTCCTGAAAGGAAGTACACTAGGAACCCACACTAGTAGCGTGTGGGAACGACAATTTTTAATTGTAGAAAATTCATCAACAATACCTTATTTGTGGTGAAAAAGTTAGGGACCCCAAACATGTATGTAACCAAATTAATCAGCTATTTTATTGTCATCAAGTTTCAGTTGTGAAGGAAAATTTAGTTTAAATGTACATGATCCTGAGGGGAGAGTCGTTAATGCTCAAATTGGCACTGTGTCAATATT
>JBCAUI010536983.1:0-11014 GCA_038406195.1 Haplosyllis anthogorgicola
ATGGCTGTAAGGGGTGGTGGAGGCCATTTACTAATTAAAATGTATATTATTTTTGTTATAAAACACACAGGGAAAAATTTAAAACACAGGGAAAACACAGGGAATTTTATCTCGACCTGAGCGTGGCCACCCTGTATATGCTTGTGTGCCTTGTAATTATTTCCACATGCCTCTCAAGTTAAGGTTCTACTCAACCTATTACTCACCTAATTTGCAGATGGAAAAATACAAATGAGGACAGAAAAGTTTACCAGGATCACTTTGGTGATGATCCCAGAAAATGTTTCCTGGCCGTTTATGATGGACACCACGGACACTTTGCTGCTGACATGGCAGCAACTGAGTTCCACAATGCTTTTCTAATGGAACTAGAAAAGATTGATCCAGCAACGAAAATGAGTGACAGTGAAAATGATGCGTGTAAAATTGATAGCAGGGTTCAAAGTAGTAAATACAGCACTGTGTCAATGCAGAGTAGAGAGTCAACTATGATGTTAGAACAGATTATCGAAAACGCCAGGGAAGATGAACTGAAAATGAAAGAAGCTAAAAATAGTAAGAATCTCACTGTTCAAAATGGTTCAAACTTTTCACAAGATGGTGAACATCAAAATAATGAAAAAAGGTCCAAGAAGGAAAAAAATCCGTTTCACGACAAAATAGCATCTGCTTTCAAACGGGCGCATGAATGTACAGATAAGCTCCTGGAATGGGGTAAGGATGAAAACTCGCGTGTTCGGTGGAGTGGCTGTTCCACACTGGCGTGCATTGTACAGGATACCGGCATCAAAGACAGCGAAACTAGAGAGTCAAATACTCAAGACAAGAACACAGGTGAACCAAAAGTGACTTTTGGTGCTGAGCCCCCAAAGGAACTAGGACTTATTCATCTCTCAAATGCAGGTAAGTCTCAGTCATTTACATTTACAAATGCATTGCATTGTAATGTGTATTGCTTATTGACAGAAATAGTTCACACTAAGACTGTATATAGAATGATAATCTCCAAACTTTCCACTTTGGTAGGAAATGTGAAATGTCTGTTGGTTCGTGGAAATAAGGCTTACACTTTGAGCAAAGACCATACACCAAACAACCCAAAGGAACAAGCAAGGATAATAAAATCTGGTATACTCTCTATTTTTGCTAGATTATAAAATAGTTTGTTTCCATTTTCCTGTATGCATAACTACTGTACAATAAGTGTTACGATGCCAGTTTCCGTTCAGAAGGATCCTTAAAATAAATTTTACAAAGTAATTTTATTTCTCCTTAGGTGGAACAATCAGTGAAGGAATGAAAGATCTGCGAGTGAATGGCATCCTGGGAGCAACACGAGGACTGGGAAACCATGGTGATCCACCACTCAAGAAGTGCATCATTAATGACCCGTATACCACCACTGTGCCCATAGATCAGTATGCGCAGTTCTTAGTATTGGCATCTAATGGATTGTGGGAGGTGTTTTCAGAACACGAAGTAGCCTCTTTGCTGACTCAGGTATGTTTTGGACCTTGCAATAGCACGATTACATACATGTAGGTGTGTGCATGCAGGCTTAATGCGAAATCAGATGTGTTTTCAAAAACATTTCTTTCGTACTGCATTTCTATATTTTGCAATAGTATGAGTCATTTACTTACATGTGCACAGCGTGCAACATTTTTTATTTCCTTGTTTCTAAATTCTACTTGATACTCCTTAATTTTGCCTGAATTTTTAGATGTTACCACCGTTTGGGAAAAAGGTAGGGCCATCTATTGTACAAAGAATGTTAAGACGCTGCACATCTAGTTTCTAAGTATCTGTCAATCAATATAGTATCACTGAAAACACTAACATGCGCATAAATGTGCTTTGTGCGGACCACACCACACAGTCATAATTTACAAATTAATTAGAAGGAACACGCTTAATTAAATGGACACACTTATTACATAAACATCACTTATTTCAAGCACTGTTCACTGTATAAAAACCAAGCTTCTTTTTTTTGTATTATAATGCCATGTAGCGAAATCACTTGTATCACATTTCTGTTCATTAAGTGCAAATCTTTGGCATATTTATCAAATTCACTCGGATAAAATGGAATCTTCACTTCTCCCCTTGGTTGCTCCAGTAATATTGTAGGCATTGTGAAAAATGTTAGTGAATAATTTTTCCATTTTGGGATGCAAAATGTAAAGTAAAGTTATTGTAAATAAATACAATTTGTAATACGAAAGGCTACACTAATAAAGCAGTGCTATAACATCAGAAGGTATCCAAAATTAATATTATGCCAAATTTAAATTTTGTCATTTGAGAATTTGTATTGCTTGATAACTCGGTACTCAGATTGCTTGATAACTCGGTACTCAGATAATGTTCGCATTTATTAAAATACACTTGTCTCTTTGTATCTTAGATGTTGCCTGAAAATCTCCTTTCGGCACCGAGTGTAATGAATAGCAGCATTGAAGAACTATTGGCCAATCTTAGAGAGGACGTGAGATCAAGAATCCAATCAGTTGCAAGTCTGAGTGTTGCGTCTGCACACGATTTGGCCCGTCGCCAGACAACTTTAAGTGCCACAAGCGGCAAAAGTTTTCATGCCAAAGAGCATAAGGGTAAGCACCACTGGCCCTCTATGGCGTGACACCACAATAAACATTAGTATTAAGGATTCACGTTGTGACAAAACTGTCATGAAAGACAAAATGACTCCCAAGACAGGTACTAATATAACATGTAACTATTCAAAATGAAGCAAATTGTATACCAGATATCGGCCAGTGCCTGTTGTATGCCCCATTGCAGTGCACATGTTACATTGTGATCGTGATTGTAAACAATTCGTACATGAGTAAGTTTTAATAGGACCTGTGTTGAGTGACATCCTAATTTACTAAGGGTAGAATGCTGTAAAAGACAGTAATGCCGCCAAGACAGGTAAAATAAACATCAATGTTAAGGTTTCAGGTAACAACAGAACTGCTGTAAAAGGAAGGATGTCATCCAAGACAGGTGCTGCTCAAGACAGGTTTCACTGTACATTAATTTAGTGCTGATTTTTTTTACACAGTTGAAGGGCGCAAGGGACCACCTGCAGCACTGATCCGGGAAACGTCCACCCCAGCAGGGGGCAGACTCGTACCCGTGGATTCCACAAGGCTCGTGGCAAACCGCGATCTTGATCAGACTAGCATCACTGCTGATGTCCACACAGAGGATGGATCACATATGGGTGACCTCAGCGACATTGATGATGATATTGACGATGATGGTAAGCTATCTGAAACTTAAAATATTATATTTTAAGCTTACTCCACGCCGCGGTGCTACTCCATCCCGTAGCATGCTGCAAAACCATATTCACTGGATATCACTTTGAAAGCCTCGAGATAATTTGTTCTGAGATGTTGACCATTTACATACATCTGTCATACATTACACAATGCGTGATTGATTTCAAAACATCTTCAATCGCACTATTTTTTTTTTCAAAAACTTTTGTTCATTTCAGGCAATGAAGGTGACCTTGATACGTACACAGAAGGTGTCACTCTACCAGAATCGCGTGTGTCTAACACAATTACCCATGAAGGGATACAAAGAGAATTCGCTCGTGCCATGGCTGAAAGACTTGTTCATGCAGCACTGTTGGCTGGGGCCAAGGATAACATAACGGCCACGGTTGTTCTGTTACCTGGCTGTGGACTCTAATGGAAACATTTAAATATTTGTTTGTGATCTTTGTGGACATCGTTTGTTATTGCTTGTTATACCCGTGCATTTGTGTTTTGTAGCCATATCTTGTAAATTGGAGGAGTTGTGTGTTGAAGATGCAGTGATTTTTAGCCAAAGTATTTTTACATGACGAGTTGCCAAATGTGTACACTAATTAGGAAGTTTGTTATTTACATTAAGACTTGATGTTATGTCTTTACAGAAATAAATATATTTTAAATATATTGACTTATTGTGTAAATTGAATGTCACGTACTTTATTTCTTCGTTCGGTTAGGCAAAATAACTCTACGAAAACGGTTTAAACGAACGTTTATTTATATTCAACATAAAGAAATAAATTATATCACTCGCTAACATATCACAGAATCAAGTGTTTACCCTTGGTGAAGTGAGATTTCAAATCCATATATTACCCTCAAAGATATACATGTACTGACAGGTACCGGTAAACTGGAAGATAGCATTTTACCAAGGACAGTCTTGAGCAGCTACACCTACAGTAGACCTTACTTTGGACGACCACCCAATTTTGAAGTGTCGTTGAGGCGGATAGTTATCTTGTAAATGTTTTTTTTTTCCTATGCAAATGATTTTATCTATGTAATGGAATTGTTTTGTCTCGAGAGATGTTGTCATGTAAAAGAAAGTCCGTCCAAAGAGGCTGTAATTTTTTACGGCTGGAATGCGGCAAAAGGTCTTTTTTGTCTCACCAAGACGGGTACAGCTCAAGGTTCTACTTTACATGCATAAAAACACAAATAATGCCGTGATCTCCCTGCATAGTGGCATACATTGTAAATCTGTATAAACTATAAGCATGGAAAACCCTACAGTGATAAAAGTTCTGAAAAAAATATTTCAATACAAGGCACAAAATTTTTGTCCATTTGGCATCGAACATAGAGTTTATACTCGTCAATTGAGCTAAAAAGTAAACAAAAGAAGTGAACTATACTACAGAAATTTCCCAATAATTTCCGAAACAATTTATAATTGATGTTTTCATAATCAACCTAGAATACCTCAACTAAAGACGTGTCCAGTAAATGCTGCTATTGTCAACAATGCCTAGATAGCAGCAAGTTGAGAGAAAAGTCTACTTTTAATAGCGCCATAGCAAATTTCATGTTGTATATCACAAGTGTCATACAATTTAGAATGCAATTTTACAATATACAATACATTTGGTTTAATACTGTTGAATTTGAGCAAATTATATTATACAGTGTTTATGTGTAAACAATCATCATTTAGACACTACATGTATAATGCTTCTAATACTTGTACGGTTGCAATAGTCTTTGCTTGGACAGCTTTTGTCGAATGCTGTCAATAATTGTAATACTAGAATGGTTCAAGGCATAATGTGGATAATTATATTGGCACAGATAAAAAATACTGTAGGATGAATAATACTTTTGGCTAAAATATATCACATGTCAACAGCGAATATAAAATATACAGTAAAGTGTATAATTGAGCTCTAATACTGACAAATCCATCTTTAGCTTCATTGAACGAACAAATCTGCGGTATGTGATTAACATTTCTCTTTGCGTAGTCACAGTAACATTTTGATTGTAAACTTCAGCTGTACATTAGGAAGCAAAAACCTTCATTCACAAACTCGATGAAGTCAAAATGAGCAACTGAACAGTAGCTCTTATCACAGCCATTATATCTACCTATCGGAGTTGCTTTCATGTGTCATGTTTATTTTCATCTTATATCATTGAAGAATATAAAATTTATTGAGCTTATAAATTTTCTCAAAGATGATTATACTTCTATGATTTAAATGTAGTTTTAACATTTTCATGGATGTAAAATTAATTTTGTATTTTACATTCCATGTTATTGTATCATTAGTATAACTTTTACTTTTCTTTGATTTCAGAAGCTTGCAATTCGTCCAGTACACCTCTTATGCTTTCTACACACACATCTCCCAGTGGATGCTGTGATGCGGCAAGGTCATAGACCTTGTCAAAATCGTCTCGTGTCATCCTTACTCCAATATTACAAACTATTTGGAAAAGCTGAAAAAGTAATGTCACATCAAGATTTGTACATTAAATAGTGTGCAGAGGAAGTAGTTTGAAAAAAAAAGAAGACGTTCTTATGACATCCCGAAGCAAGGAATTACAAAAGAAATTGCAACATTTAACATTTTAAAATATATTTAAATATTACCTCTTCCTTTTGTCGAGGAATAAGAAAATCTTTCTCGTAGACCCCTCTGAGTGAGTAAATGGACGGATTCAGCAAACCATAAGCATCCGATTCATCTCCATAATTTTTGCGATCGCAAATCCGTCGAATGCGCGGTGCAGCTAGATCAGATCGAACTGAGGGTACTCCATATGTTCGGTAATCTGACATTATCAATAGATAAATTTCTGTGAGATTTTGAGTGTTAAGTGTCAGGCTAAACGTATTTATGTTTTAAATGTGAGATGGTTTTATTTTTGCAAACATCTTCACTGGAGGATCTAGGATTTCTCGTATGGGGGGCACCAATATTGGGGCGCCCTAGTTTCCACCCATTTTTTGTGTAAAATCACCAAAAGACTGCATGAAAATATGAAAATGAAGAAATGCTGCCACCAATGATCTTGCACTTTCTTTAGATGTCTGTTGTATAGTGATTCCATTAGTGCCCACAACTATTCCAATTTCTGTTTGGCAAACTAACTTATTTCATCACGAAGCTGTTGACAACATAAACGATTAAATAATAAATACCTCTTGAAGAAACTCCGCCAACAATAGCATTGATCATGGAAGCCGATGTTTTATGGTTGCCGATGGCCCTGTCTATTTGTTTCTCAATTGTTTTCGGCGTACTCCCACGATCTTTTTCCTGACTGGTTGACATAGCAGTAGGTGCTTTAGAGTGTAATGAAATGTAAGACGTCGAATTATACATCGAAATTGGTAATAGATTAAAGAGGGTTTGTCTCACAGTACTAACCCATTCTGAAAGTGTTTTCATTTTACAAATCTTGCCTGTGCTTCAGGCTTGTATCTTTTGCCTACACCTTAAGTGCCATTGACCAGTGTTCCAAATTAAATAATAAGGAGGTAACAAAATGAAAAATAAATCACTAACCAGATTGTGGAAGCCCTGATGGTAGTTTGTCCTTCCAATTTAGGAAATTGGCAAATTCTTCATAATCGATTTGTCCATCCTTGTCTATGTCACAGTAATTCATGATCTATTGTAAGTAATAATCAGTTGTAAATTTTCAGCACAGATTGCAGCACTGCTTGTCACCATGAAATATCAAATAGTCTGAATGATCTATTATCAAACAAATAATTAGAACCAAATTCAGAAAATAGAAAAATAGAACAAAACAGACCTGTTCCAATAATTCAGGCTCAGCTGGTAAATTAAACTGCAAACATACTTGTCGTAAATCCTGTAAACTAATACGTCCTGAACCATTCTGCAATAAAAACGTATTTAAATAACACTAATTTGTCACGATAGCTTGAGTATTGTAATGTTGGTTAATTGCACAAACTGGACTAAACATTCCACTGATTTCAGTTGATAACTCCATACCCTGTCATAATGTTTAAACGCCTGTAAGATGTTCTCAAAGTTATGGAAGTTCGCCTTTTTAAGATTTTGTCTTATGGATGCTATAACACCTCTCACTCTGTCCTGCAAGAAAGAAAACGCTTAAAGTCAGTAAAACGGCAACACACATGTGAAATTCATTAATAATTTGTTCCATTGTTTTGCCAATCATTTACATTACACTCCACTTAACTCGAACCTGAAGGGAAACTAAAAGAAGTTCGAGATAAGCAGAAGTTCGACTCATCAATTTAAATAAGAAATGTACTAAACGGATATTTGAAACAAGAATGCCTTCCAATCAAAGGCCGAACCGCCCGCTTCGCAAATAGTCATTAAAACGCAAATACAGTAGCACCTGCTTTGAACGGTTACTATACTTTACAATGAAAAGTGGCCGTAAAACACGAGTGACCTTACAAAGGAGAGGTGTCATGGCAGATGGTAACAACTATTCTCCTGATATTATGCTATATTGATATTATGCTATATTCCGAACTACTGCATCAATTTTCAAGAAACATTTCAGTTATCAATTTATAGACAAACCCATGCATTTCGAAGCCATTTTCTATACATTTGCTACATCCTATTACACATCTGTTATAATGAAACCGGTAATTGTCATTGACTTTGTTGTTAGCTTTTTAATTAATGAGGCATCATAATCCATTGGCAGATCTAGGAGGGGGGGCGCGGGAGGCGCGTGCCCCCCCCCTACAGCCCAAAATTTCTTCATTTTCATGCAGATTTTCTCAATTTTTGGGCGAAAATAGGTGAAAAATTGGATTGGCACCCCCCCTACGGGAAATCCTGGATCCGCCAATGCACACAGAGTCCAGTCATGTGGAGATCCTGCTCTCACCCCACTCAACATGAGGGAGTTATGCCATTCTGTGAAGCAAAGGTAACCATGGACAAACTTTTGCTGTCAGCCAGAAGGAAACCTGTTCCTTTGATGGAAATAGATTCACATCTTTGAAGACATTGGGAAGTGTACAGAAATTAAAGTAAATCAAAAAATTTATTATTATTATTATTATTATTATTATTATTATTATTATCTTAGGATGGTCTTGAAAGCAGTAATTTTGATGTTTTTATCCCCTTGCTTGGCCATTTTTGGTTTCCATTTGATCCCTATCTGGTGATATATGGGTGTAATAAGTAAAATATAAATTATTAAAGCTATATTCAGTCAAGTTATTGATTCCTGCCATAAGGCGCCAACTAAGGGCATCTGGAAATGATGTTGTACATGCAGCAAGTGCATGATGTCATCACATAAAACGTATAAAACAGAGTGTGCATGAGCCGTACATTCAGAAGGAATTTAGAAACTGAAGGGTCAACATCTATATTCTAGTTGCCTCAGGTAATTATATTTAGTTTAGCTATTTCTATTAAAGACAACTAGTCAAATAAACTAGATACATGTAGAATAAAATGCATTTAATTAGTACAAACAGTGGCAATATATATTTACATCAATTTCATGACTCTGCAGATTGACTGTCTACTTTAATATTATAAACTTCGATTTGTAGGGTTTTTCTCCTAGACTAGACATTTGTTTGCTGCTTAATATTGAACTATTACAATAAATGCCAGAGCATTCACATCTACAAATCACTGTCTTGCTAGTCCTCTTTGTTCATTGTGTTACAACACCGAGATACAATCCATCACGAAGTATAAATGTGTTATAGCATTGCCAGTATGACATATGACATGGGGCTGCCTATGAGTGTCCTCCCTACCAGGTATGAAGTTTACTGATCAGTTATTTTCCGAATTATTAATGAAAAATATCATTTTTAGATGGTTTTGAAAGGAGTAAATGTTTTTATCCATTTGCTTGGCTGTTTCTGGTTTGTATTTGATCACTGTCTGGTGATATATGGAGGTGCCTATGAGTGTCCTCCTCCTCCTTCTCCTCCTCCTCCTCCTAATAATAATAATAAAAATAATAATAATAATAATAATAATAATTTTTTTGATTTACTTTAGTTTGTGTACACTTCCTGATGTCTTCAAAGATGTGAATCTATTTCTGTCAAGGGAACAGGTTTCCTTCTGGCTGACAGCAAAAGTTTGTTCATGGTTACCTCTGCTTCACAGAATGGCGTAACTCCCTCACATTGGCAGATCCAGGATTTCCCGTAGGGGGGGCGCCAACCCAATTTTTCACCTATTTTCACCCAAAAATTGAGAAAAACTGCATGAAAATGAAGAAATTTTGGGCCGTAGGGGGGCACACACCTCCCGCGCCCCCCTAGATCCACCAATGCCTCATGTTGAGTGGGGTGAGAGCGGGATCTCCACATGGCTGGACTCTTGTGTGCTGGTGGCCATGCCGAGATGGCTGCCTTCCCTTCACAGAGCTGCCTGATAAGGACAGCTGCTGCCGGGGACTTATGGGAGATTGGGGCAGGCAATATTTCACGGGTCATGCAATCTGGTCCAGACGGTGCAGATTGCCTGCCCTGGGTATCCATACCGGTAAGGATTACACGTGCAGTCACGTTTCTTGTAGGTCAATCCATGCTGGCACACCAGTCTACAGTTATACAAGCCCGTAGTACGAACACAGACGAGCCAGTCTGTGGTGGGGGGGGGGCGTTGAAGAACTTACTGGCTTGAGGACTCACGGACCCATGTCTTTGCCTGGTTCCTCGGTTCAATATTTTGGCGGGAAAAATTGTCTGGCGTGTTGCGGAGTCGGAGAAAGAGGTGAGAACTGGGTGAGAAAGGTAAATTAAACATACATGAGTAAAATTTTCATGAGAAATGTTGCACAATATGTTCTTTCATCAAGTGCATTCGTGTTTTACAGTGGAAATGTGGCCGGGGCAAATATTTGGTACTCCACCGGAGCCACACTTCAATCTGTCCTCAGCAGCTTTAGCTCCGGAATTATTGAACGAATGGCTGAGTGTACTTGCTGAAGAAAATGCTGATCATATTGCAAGAACTCTAAAGAAAAAGGTAGATCTATGTCGTAACTTTACAGAATAACGATGTAGCCGTAGATCTATTAACCTCTTTCAGGCCGTGGGGTCAAGTGTGATTGATTTGCTAGTCTCTAATACAAGTTTCAGTCATTTTCACAAACTTTGAAACGCCCAAATCACAGCAAAAATATAGTTAACCTAGGCTGGAACATAGTCCCACGTCCAGATTTAGCCTCGCAGAGGTGTAACAGTGACAGTCATTGCAGAGGTGTAACACAGGGTGATTAGGGTCTTATCCATGTGGATACGGCAATTAGGACCCACAAAATTCTGACGTAAGACCTGCATGTTTCAGAGGTAGGTGCCCATATCGGTCCCTTCCCTCCCATTTCGGTCTCTCTCCTATCGGTCCAACCCAGAACGGTTATTGTCTATCGAATGAAATTCGATAAGACTATGTGGTCGTCCACCTGAAAAACGAGAGGAATGTCTATCACGGTCCATCCCCATACCTCATCCCCATCCCATACCTCGTCCTCACCTGGGGGCGGGTCAATCCCCAAACCTCATCCCCAACACCTCGTCCTCACCCGGGGTGGGGGTCTGTCTGCTTTTGTGCAGCTTTGTTCATCATTCATCTGGCTCAAACTAAAATCTTGATGTTTGAAGTCAACTTTGTAAAATATGAACATATACTTTTGAAACTTGCTATAGGGGTAGACTAGGACATAAGGAG
>JBCAUI010536994.1:0-11013 GCA_038406195.1 Haplosyllis anthogorgicola
TATGGGCAATTTAGGCCATCCAGGCACCATGTGCATCCATGTGCAACCACTTAGAACCATTTTGGACAGGGAATTTGATCTCCTCTGGCTCAAAGAAATATCATTTGCTTCAAAATAGAATGATCCAGACACACATCAATACCCCAATATTATTTAAATACGGACTGTGAAGTTAACCCATTACTATCTATTTTAAAGGAAAAAGTCACTTCGCGACAATATTTTCACAATTTAGATAAATGGAATTAAATGGACTTGAAATAGAATTGTTTTATTACTATGCAGATATAACAGCTTCTTTTAATGTTATCATAAAATGGTCATTGGGTTACTGGTAACCTCTATTTCAGACATTGGATGACTATGTTTGTGGGCTTAAAGGCAAGGGTGTATGTGTTGGCTCCGTAGTTGCTCCCTTTACGGTGGCTCGTTTAATGTTAATATTTAAGGTTGGGGGATTTTGGTTTGTTCTTTATTTTACTTCATTTGTACTTAATTTATTATTGTACTACAGTTTTATCTTAACCTTTCAGATAAATACTACAAGTCACAGATGTACAAGAGATGCGACTGTTCTCCTTTATGTGAAAGGGTATTTTACTCATCCTCCGTGTCTCAAGCTTACTTTCCAGCAAAACATATTTGTAAAAGAACTTGGATTATCAAAAAGATACATAAGGTAATTTTACTTATTTATTGAACATGTATCATTATATCTATTTGTAGCCGCGTGCGCGTGGCTCACATAACGTTTGTTATCTAGACCCTGGGAATTCCCATCTGACGTCATGGGGTGGCCAGAGGTGGCCTTGCTCAGCGGGGGGACCTAGTATGATTTAAATCAAACACAGTACACGGAATTTGTATCAGAGGTCTAACACGGAACCTTATGGAGGCTCCCTTATACAACAGTTAAAACACAATTAATACGAATTCTGTGTAATGAAAAGAAGAAAATTCTATTATTTTCAAAAAAAAATTAGCCTTTGTGCTATTTGCTTGTGTTACTAACTTAGAAAATTTCCCAAATTAATACAATCTTCCTGAATTGAGGTAACACGAGACCAGCTGATAGATGACGCAGTTGAATATATTGATAAGACAAGCATTTTGAAACCTTTCAGGGAAAATTATCTTAACGTGTTGTTGTACTATGAAGAACTAAGCTACCAGTACATAGAACAGTTTTCAACCTACACTATAATGTAACAAACTTTGGGGGTAAGATCATTTTTGCAGGTTGATTGTTACATTATGATATAAATGCAGATCATGATCTGTATCTTTCTCTCAAACACAGCACAACTTAATTATCTTTGTACTGATATATTTAATACAAAAATATTTGGAAACATGCTTAAAATTTTTACAGCAAATGGTGAAATGTTTGCTCATAGTTCTCCATTTCTGAAACAATAGAAATTCAGACTGTACTAATATTCAAGTGACAGACACAACACGAGATTACATTATTCGTAAATAAAATATACAACTACTCAGTCAAAAATTTTAAGCCAGTCATAATTGCTACTCAGTAATAATATATTTCGTAATTCAAAAGTAGAGAAAATTTTGGAGCAATGGAGTTTCATATTAGTTCGAACATGACATTTCTTTGCTCCAAAACACTCCCAAATTTATTTTTCTGAACTGTTTTATTCATGATCAAACATTTAACTACAGGTGATGTTGGTGGTCAACTTGGACTTTGTCTTGGAGCAAGTATACCCACTGTACTCGAATTTATGGATTTCATTCTTCAGTGCATTGTAAGAAAATGCAAGTTTAGGGGCGAAGCAACATCATCGTGACAATTGAGATCTTCGGACGGGTTTTGTTAGTTACCAACGTTCAGAAACCAGAGGGTTAAATTCAGATCATCTTGGAACAATAGCGCATCAAAAGCGCAGTGTGAAATTCTTTCGTTATCTCCTTTGTTCTCTTCTCTTCCAAAATGACAGGAATTTCAAGAGATGAAAAGAATTTCATCTACGCATTAGCCGCACACCAAGATAAATATGTCAGTATAAAGATGTTAGCACTTTAGAAATGTCACAGAAGAGCACAGTTCGGCTGGATGCAACGTTTGATTAGAATCTGTAATGTATAAAGTGCAAATGTCACAGGTTAAATCATAAAATGAAAGAGTTAATCACAGAGAAGAAGGTTCCTTGGAAAACATTTTGCCTATTTGTGAAATCTATTTAGCGTAGATTTTATATAACATAACTCTGCAACAATTCTATTGTAAACTTCTCTGGAAATGTTACCTTCTCAGATCATGAAATTACTATCAATTTATCCACGTCCCGTAATAAATGAATTTCATGCTTGACCACTGAGGAACACTGTGGAACTCTATTCGCATAAAATTGATAGAAATTTCATGATCTGCCAAGGATTACCACCTTATGTCACGTTGACGTTAATGTGCAATTCAGAATTATTGGTGGTGTTGCAGATCTAACGAAAAAGAAGACGAATCTTACCATGGCATTCAAGCAATGAATAAATGTTGGGATACGTTTCCATTAGTGTTATTCAATACATCTTTGTAACTTCATAAAATATGTAAAATAGTGGAATACGTAATATTTATTTCCAAGAATTTCTATTCGATACTTTGTTAGCATACTAGGGAAAAAATGCATACATTTTATCAAATGTAAATTGTAAAATATCACGTTTTCATTTCACAAATGTTTTAGAATTTCCTATTCCTAAACAAAAGAGCGAAAATATTGTAAAAGACTCGTACTTCATTGTTGTGTACATAAGAGTTGTTTTCCGATGTAATAGTGTACATTGTGTGGCATCTTTTATGCCAACAACAAATGTAACATATTGATACGGCTTCTATTTAGAAATATTTGCGATGATTGATAGATTGAATGGGTATGATAGAATTTGTGTTGACATCTGTGCCCAAGCAGTGGTATCTGGGGCAGAACTATTGATAATTGTATGGGTCCATTGAGACCCTAGATCATGCAGTATTATGACTTGTACAGCTAATTACATGCAATATCATGTAAGGTCACACTGCATGCATTGTGTCATGCCCCAGTTCTCACCTTACACCTGATCAATTGTCATGTCATGGTGCCCTATTTCCCAGGACTTTGTTTATATTTTAGTTTGATGTTAGTGCATTGAGGTGTCACAGCAGGTGTCACCATCTCCTTAGGGAGAATCCGTAAATAGAAGGCAGTATCAATATGGATGGCACAATAAAATTTCAGCTTCAGAAAGTTTTTGTGAAAGCAGATTCTTCGCTTCATTAAGCTTGTCTCAACTAAAACATTCATCGGATGTCTATCTGGTTTTTACATAACAATATTTCAAAACAGCTCCTGTAATTCCTATCACTTTCGAAATGTGCAAAACAACAGCTCAAGTACAAATTAAGCATACAGAAGCCGCAATAAACATACAGAGAATAGGCAAAACAGGAAAATGACATGTATGTATTACTATCACAATGATGTGTAGTTTCAGATGCCGTAGACAACTTGATTTGTCCAGCTTCCTTCCATGACATAAAAGTGGCGAAGTTGGCAGGAAGGAAATCAGTGACAATGATGCTTTGAAAACAAAGCTTCAAAACTGTCTTAATTAGTGACATATTATCGTGTTCCTCCTTAATAATAAACAAGTCACAGGGGCAGATTAGGCTGTCATGTGCTTAGTATTTAAATGGCATTTTTTGTCAGAGTAGAAAAGTATTTTGCGAACAATAGAAATTAACCAATCTATGTATAGCCATAGTAAAATTGCTAAAGCCTGAAAGGACATTTCAACTATTGGAACAATAGATTATCCGACACTGTTTTTTGTGCGTCAAAGACATAACGCGGATATCTTTTGTCTACAAGCACTTTTCAATTAATTTTAAATTTAGGAAGTAATTTTGGCGATACTCGGCTTGTCTAAACTAAAAGATTACTCGGATATTTTTTCTGTTGTTTACATTACAGTATTTCAATGAGCCCATTACTTTTATGAATGTCTGGTTAACATTTGTGATAACAAATTATTGTTTATTAGTACAATTTTAAGCAGACAGTGAAAGTATCCGTTATGTATCAACAATTTTAACTATCAAACAATAAGCATTGTTATCACAAATGTTGTCCTGCCATCCCTAAAAATGGGCCAACTGAAAGTTTGTTAAACGCCGGATAAAATATCCGGATAATATTTTAGTTGGGATATGTCCAATATTTACCATTATGACGCCTACAGGCAGTTATTTGATCCCATGGCCAGTAATGATATGTCATATTCAAGGATTCTGACGCTTTATTCTTTATCGTGTGATGTTGTTTATCAAGGCATATATGTCATTTTGCTTAACGTAGTAATTATTTCAAAAAACCAGCCCAATTGTTATCGTGCCAATTTCGAAGAGTAACCTAGATAAACAGGATACCTTTATTGCCCACATAACATGATTAAGATCATCAGCAGATAGAATCGCTTTTAATCATACTTTTTATTCATTTGTAATCGACGTGTAATCTCCCGAACTGTCGCTTTAATGGGTATAGAGGGAATAACAAATCAAGCGATTTAATCTCACCTGGCATCTTGTTACACGTATATTAAAGACATAACTTTCGAGACTACATATTAATGAAACTAAAGGCTAGCCTAGCCTCTGTCAGGTATTTCGTTTGCGAGCAACAAAATACCACGTTGTGTCTTTCATTTTAGCAACCGCGCAACGTGATTTGTTCTTCAAACGAGTCACGAACAGTTCCTGAAATCCGTATCAATCTGAAAACGTCCAGAACAA
The DNA here is from genome assembly GCA_038406195.1 of Haplosyllis anthogorgicola. NCBI lineage: Eukaryota > Metazoa > Annelida > Polychaeta > Phyllodocida > Syllidae > Haplosyllis > Haplosyllis anthogorgicola. The sequence continues at coordinate 4,799 of JBCAUI010536994.1, forward strand.
AAGAATTTCACGCTGTGTTCTTGGTTTTCTATTGTTCCAAAACTGATTTTCATCCATTGACAATCATTTCACCCTATATAGACAATTGAGATCAATTAATTTGGTATCGTTGCAGATCAGCCATATTCCGTCTGTGTGTTTTCTTCATGTTATTTAACAGGCATTTATCGCAGTCAAGGTTTTGACAGAATGTTCTTTATCTGGATACGGAAAACTGCTCCTAATTTATTGTAACTCTAAGGATATTATGTCTTTGTGTGACATAACAGGAGAGTAAATAGAAGTGGATGTTTTAATCTGCTAATGCTTCAGACAGAGTGTATTTGCTACTTCTACCAAAGGGAAAGTATTGAAACAGCAATCTATAATTAATGGTTTGTTCACAACTTGCGCAAACATCTGTCCATGATCTGTGACATCTGGCAACTTCAGACTTTCACTGAGACATCAGAAATGGTTGGCACAGTTATGCCATGGGATGAACATGAAATGCGTTCGAAAACAATATCACACTTGTACCCCACAGAGTAACCTATTCAAGATTTTTATTTAAAATAATACTTGGTTTGCCCAATTAGGCTTGTCCGCATAATTTATTTAATTAGGCAAACGAAATAATAAGGAAACCCCGATTGAGAAATTAATTAAAAATGTCCACGATATCGTTTCTAATACTTTACAAATTTAAAATCTCTATGAAAGTCATCCACAAACACAAAAAGATCCTTGCTTTGTTTGTCCAGAGTAGAATAGAATCATCGGATAAGAAAGATGGTTTTGTCTATCTGCACGGAAAGTCATTTATGCCACATTCACAAGCCATAGAAACATTTACGGATGTTTCAGCGTTGATCATACTGAAAAACGCTGAGTATTGCAAACATTTAAACATCTTTCGGCTGTTAATGCTTATGAAGACACATACTAGGGTAACAAGGAATACGTATTACAGTGTCATGACAATGGATACAAATATGTCTTTTGTGTCCTTTACACGACCCAATACAATTGCTGACAACAAGTGACCGTATTCGACTTCAATTGTATTATCCATAAAACTTGACTACTAATAGCAGACAGATAGCAGATGCTATGTTCTGGTTTATTCCTACAAAGTTAGTCTTTTTGTGAGGATCACACCATATTCTAAATACGTAAGATACAAATGACTAAGATTGAGATCCTTTACGATTAGATCGTATCGTGCATCTCCGTCCTAAATAATGTCTTTAACGGTTGACATTTGAACGATTGCTTAAACGGGTTCTCTGAAATCGTATGATTCCAAAGTGACTTGAGAATTCCATTATATTGCGTGTACTTCAAATATCATACTGGGACTTCCATCTACTGGAAGCTTAATGACTGTGTGGGCAGAGGCAAAATAGCTACCCTCTTCCACAGCAAAGGTCTGCTCATTATAAAATTGAAGGATACGATTATGGCTCGTGGGTGTGATGAGGAAACACAAATAGACTGATATGGGAAACTGGGGTTATCTATGGATAAATGAATGATGTATGTATTCACTGTAAACATTTTTATGTAACAATGGCAGCCGCATGGTGTTACGAAGTCATTTGAGAAGTGGCATATATTTAATAGGATGAATACATACAACTTGTTTTGGTTTTCTTAAAATATCGTGTTTCTATTGTGTGTTCAGTTCACCAACACTTGATATAAAATGACCTGATTGAGTTTAATCATTATGTCTTTCAAGGTGAATTCATAAAAACTATTATTCAGACGAAATTAATCTGTCAGGATCACTTCTGTCTGGAGTGATCTTGATAGTTCTTTCCTATGTTTCGTGATTTCCAAACAATTGGGGGCAAACTTTTTACGTTGATTTAGTTTTACTACATTTATTTCATACTAAGAGAAATATCATCCCAAGGAAACAGCAGAACTTCCGACGGACGTGAAAGTTTGTGCGCCACCTTCAGTTTGTTTCATGCCTGACACATTAGCGTCTATTTGAAATACACTGTAACTAAGGCGACATCTGTGGTAAGAAGCGTCGGTAGAAACAGGTCAACTGATTTTCTCTCCCGGAATTTATTTCAGGATCATTATTGTTGAAGATTTTTGGTTTTGGGGACAAAACCTGTGTTGCAAAATAAATAAATTCCAATTGTAATGAGTGAAACCCAACAGAAAGTTTCGTGAAATGTCCGGTTTACACAACGGTAAGTTCAGATTTGACGCATTTGGACAATGTGCATTCAATGTTCTTATCACAGAGCAGAAAACGATAGCAAAGGAAGTCTGTGTCATGGCCATGAAAAGAAGTTGCCAGTTCAGGGCTATAATTAGTTATATTATCTGATGGCCGGTCAATATCCTTTTTAGAGGAATTTCATTGGATTAAATTAATCACATGGGTGGTCAATATTAGTGGATATTGACCAGGTTATTGACCGACGTCGTGAACGTTATGTCAAATGACTTGTGTTGCTGAGAGATGACATCTTCCCTAATGTCATTTACGTTAAAATTGACGTCATTCCCTGACTTTATTTAAACTTTACTATTATTGACGTTTAAAATATTTATCTAAAAATATTTAGCCTCATGTGATACCGTTATGTGATAAAATTGTTCAATTTTGTATGTTAAATAAAGTTTATGAATGTTAAAAAAAAAGTTTTATTCTTCTATTTGTAGTTCAAATCGAATCCGATTCGTGCCTTGGTCGATATCCCTGACCTGGTCGATAACCCCTTCTCGGTCCAATATTTTCGGATATTGACCTACTAAACAGTCTTTATTTGACATATAATCAAAAATACAACATGCAAATATGTGATCAATCGATTTGCTATAAAACATCTAGATCATACTAATTGACCAAACAATGCGCACTTGACATTCCGTACTCACTCGGGTCACTTTTTTTGGTACATTTTATGCTACTTTAAATATGAGTGATTTTGAATGTTCAAGTGCATTTAATCAGACTACAACTGTATGTTCAGAAAACGTGTATGCACACGAATACTTACAGAAATTATTTTCTTTGGAAATGAAATAACGGAACGGATACCTTTTGACAGACTTTGTCAGAAATTGAGAGGAGTACCCTACTCTAAACCAAAACATAACTCGTATATGCTTGTTTAATGAAGATGACACTTTTCCTAAGCATATAATTAACGATTTGTACTTGATAAAGTAACTTCTAATGTTAATTTCTCTCATTTAAAGATTACTCTTGTAAAAATTAAAGTTCAGAAGACAACATTGAGTCTCCATACAGACGGCAAACTAAAAACAATTAAGTGTTATTTCTCTGAATGTATATCTGGAATACAGTATATTTAATTTTCTGTTGGCATTTGTTCTATGGAAGGTCACGTTTGTAAGGAAACAGCCACATAAAAAGTAGTTACCGTCACATTCTTGACAAATTGGAAGATAAAGATGTTACCACTGCCTTACTGCCATTTCTTTAACTAAGATTCTCTGTCAGCAGGAGAAATAATTTACCGCATCCTCACCCTAGCTCCACTGTCATGCAACCCTTTGATACAATTCATTGTGTGTATTCTGCCTAACATGTAGAGGTAGATGTCCCATGAGACGCTGCCTTTCCGAGGCGGTATGATCTACAAATAATTTCAGGTACAAGCTGTACTACGTGTACAACAGTTTTATGAGGAACAATCAGCTTCCGCTGTTTTGAAGAGATTAAACGTTTAATTCGAAGTATTCTCTTTACGGAATTGTGCTCAATACATCAAAGAATGTAGTGGCTTTATGCCATATAACCACTTACATGTTGCAAATTAGTGCATAACAAATCTCAGGCACATATCAAGACGTCATGCAGCTAACCTGCGTTATTTAATTACTCGTATTAAGAGGTAATGGTTGCAATCAGTGAATAGTAATGGTTGCAGATTCTGCTCTATTTGTATATTATCATTTATCAAATGAACCATACTATTACCGGAGCTGTGCCAAATACAACATTAACGGCGACGTTTGTGTCTGATGTATTAAGATCGCACTCAATCTGTAAACGAACAATGTGAGTTCACGGCTCCAACGTCGTGAACCCAAAAATAGAGTACAATAATAGAAGGTAGGAAATAAGTGATAAAGCATATGTCTAATGACATTTCGCATCTACAGTTGTGCTGTCGTGTTTCAGAAGAAGACAAGAACTAAAAGAAATACCGTTGCACACTGTCTTTCAATAATAAAACCTGCTCGTTTCTTGTTCGTACTCGACGATTGTCGCAGTTCGACACAGCAAATGTCATGTTTTATCAAATCTAATATTACTGTAATAGGAAAATTAAGGAATGATTCCTTGTAGTGTAATTCTCACTGTGACCGCCCACGTCTTGATAAGTCAACAGAATCCTATGACCTGCATGATACACTGATTTGTTATTCACAGTTTGGTCACATTATGAATCTGATGGTTATTTGTACTTTCGAGTGACATTGATCAAATTTTATTGATTCCATTTAGCAAAAGTGATGGACCATTCTCTGCAGTTCCATTGAGATATGTTTACCGACAATAACTAACAATGCTGTCTATAAGCCCCGAGGGCTATTACAAGAAATGCAATTTGGCACATGGATATTGTAAATCGTATTGCATATTTCTAGTAAGCTGTAACCTGCAAGTAGTCATCTCGATGCAGAAGCATTTTAATAAGAACAACTGCTACAATAACATGTTTTAGTATTGTTCCGAATGGTATTTATTGTGTTATCTATGCATACAGTAACAGCAAAAACTCCATGACTTCTACAAGCTCCTTACTTAGAAAATAAAATTCAAGAAAACAGAGTATTTAATGGCAATGATAGAATGAACAAAAACACGTCAACAACATGACCTGTAAATTAAAAATATATATGCATCGTAAAATATTGAACGTTTCAGCTCGTCTACTTCTTTTACGAAAGTGCTGTTTCGGAATACATGCTGAATGCCGAAGAGAACTAAAAGAATCATTAGCATTGACGAACATGCCCTGGTCGCCTACAAAGTTCTAAACCTTTTTGTATATTTTTGTCTCTCCCTGTAGGTTTTACTCTTACTGCTTTACCACTTGGGCAAGTGAACAATGACACAGGGTGTCATGTCTTTGTTAAATTGGATTTACCGATTGCTGATCTATTCGATGTTTTCTACATGAGGGAAGTCATATGAGCTACAATTTTCCTGCGTAAGACATCCTGCTCTATGTAATTGGTGTAACACTAAATGTGTTACTTAATTAACCTTCTATCAATAGAAAGACACGCAAGGCATATCATTGGCAAATAGCATAATAAAATAGTAATAAATTAAACCACAATGATGTCGCCATTAAAGTTCCATTACCAGGAAACATGCGATTATTGTATCTATTCATATGAACAAAATAGCTTTAGATGGTGCATGTTGATAAAATAGATAATTGGAATATATGACATGGTATATCTCAGACTCTCTTCAGAACAACACCAACAAATACAGCGACTAAACAAGAAAACGGCGTGCACGTAAAGGTGTATGCATCCTCCCACTCCTTCAGTTGGGATGCTCCTTAGACACACTGGCATTTCTTTCCATTACCTTACAGCCAATGAATTACAACCCGTTTAATGTCACAAACATTTGATGATTTACACAGGTGTTTTCTCTTTTATCAGTATGTTGGGCGTTACTTGTTTGTACGAATTTGTACACAGTAATTGACATTTAAAATGAAAGACATTTACGCCGGAACGTAACGTCGTGTGTCTATCGAATGAGGTTAGCAACATGACGTCACAATGTAAACAAAGAAAAGGTGACCACCCCACCCCCACTCCACTGTATTTTAAAAACGAACAATGGTATGAATTTTAAAATAATTTTAATGCAATCTACTGGTCCTAAATCCCAATTTTACACCAAAAAAAATCAGCCAGAAATGACGTCACATGACGTCATGGGACCCGCATAAAATGTAATGGAACCTATACCATTAGAAAGCTTATGATCTCCTGATTCCGAAAATATAAAAATCATGTTCCTACATTGAGTATAAGTGCCATTTTTAGCCCCACAAAGATTTTTGGGATCAATATTGAATTAATTACAACTATGTAATAGACACCATCTAAATAAAATGTCCTACCCCTAACCCCACCTTCCACACCACCCCTACCCCCAACCTACCCCCACCCTTACACCACCCCACCCATACCCCACCCCTTAT
>JBCAUI010537005.1:0-11013 GCA_038406195.1 Haplosyllis anthogorgicola
TTATACTTCTCAACAATATCTTCATACACTTCTTCACCTTCTTCATCCAACTCATAACATATTGACTTGTCTTTGTGATAATTATAGATACAATCTGCTATGGCACCTATTATATCTTTCCTGTATGTTGCATTTAATTCCCTAGCTGCCATCTTATTTTCCTTCAAAGAATATCTAAAAGAAAATAAATGCATATTAAATTATTCTCTTTATTTATTCCATACATTTTGTTTTTGTAACTATTCTGTAAATTTAATCTAAGAAAATATATGCTGAAGAAGTTATTAAATTTAAATTAAATACCTGAAAGGCTTTGCAGCAGTTACTAGGAAACATTCACCGAACCCAGTATCTTTCCACATTGTACTGCCGAGATTACTTAGTCCCATTATGTAAGCCTCTTGTTGCAGACTTACTCTCATACATGTTGAATTTCTTGGGACCGATCTTTCTCTATTTTGTGCTAATGTCATCTTGTCACCCTTCCTGTCAAATAGTTGATTGAGCATTGACAAATCTCCTTCATGTTTGATATCTTTCCTTTTCAAGTCTTCAAAAAATCTGCACTGTTCATCAGTCAAAACTAAGCAATAACCTTTGGTTGCGATAATTTTATCTTCAATTCCTAAATATTTTAGAACATACATATTTTTTAATTATTTATAGAATTAAGGTATAGAATAAATTAAATGAATAAATTTTTTGAATGTAATACAGGTATAAATGTAGTAAAATTTTATCTGCTCTGGTAAACCTGGAAACTTCAAAATCCGGGAAGTTTACATCTCCATTATTTTCGGCCATAAATTCTAGAGGTTCCATTATTAATTTAGATCTTGCAATACTCTTCCCTACCCCACTAGCAGCAATGTTCATCCAAAATAAATTTAAGAATCCTGGCTCTGTGCTCCATAACCCTGATGTTTGTGGTCCCAAACAGGATGAAATGAAAGGAAGTAATATTCCCATTTGTAAATCTACTGGAAAATTGTACTGTTGTGAAAATAAGCTGTGATACTTATATACTTGTGGATGGAGCCATTTTTCCCAAGAAAATTTGATATTGTATGCATCTTCATATAATTTATTGGGATCGTAAGACATTTTGAACCTCTTGTAACCAATTCCAAGTGCACTAATGAATTTTAAAATATCTTCAAAGCATTAAATCTTTCTATGTTAACAATTACAATTGCAATGCATCATTGCATCATTTATGTATAATTATAACCATTGTTTCATAGCACAATTAAATTGTAGTACGAAAAGTTTAAATATGTAAGTGCAAGTTACCTTATTGAACTATACATTTCAATCAAAAAATGTATACAATCATAAAATAAAATCATTGAATATTTGAAAGGGATATATTTGTCGAATAAATTCTTGTAATAAATCTATGGAATTAATTTTAATTAATTTTAAAAAAATTCAGGAAAGACCACAGCCAGCAACCAAACGTAGCTGCTGCCAGTACATGAGTACATATGAAATGAAATATTGTCTACATGCCAATGCGCTGACATGCTGACCCACCGAACCGCCAACCAGCCGAACCGCCGAACCGCCGACATGACATGTGTACATTTAAAAGGAAATATATGTGAATTAAAGTTTTGCCTACACGTCAATTAAAGTCTTGCCGACTGATTGTATAGAATAGTGTACAGGTATAAATATATAGAATAAATCTGCAAAATAAAAAGTGGGCTGAATTCTACACCTAAACCGATAAATGATAATACATTACTAACATACATAATGCATTAAAAACAACTCCTACAATTCCTATCAGTTTTGGAACAATAGCGCGTCAAAAACAGCTTGAAATTCCTTTGAGCTCACTTTTGTTCTGTACGTTTCCAAATTGATAGGAATTTCAGGAGCTGCTGTCGTGTAATTAATAACTTGATGCAACTGAGATATAAATGGATGATTTTCAAATAATTTACAAAATATGCTTGAACTCCAATGTTGGATGCAAGCAAAGGTACATGTCCGTGAACGTATCCTAATTGAGTACTGATGAGTACTGATGCATGAAAGGACGTTCGTTCTCCCCTCTTTTTTCACGCTTTACACCTCTCCTCCGCACCGTTCTGAAAACGGAAGAATACAGGTGAAAAACTCAAAAACCACCACCTGTAGATTGAAAGGCATTTCGCACGTTTCACCTAAACTTGAAGCAGTCTCTTTGTAAATCATCCTCAACAGCACAAGGTTTAAAATTGGTAGAAGTCCTATGTGGGAAATGCAGGATGTCAAGGCAGGATGTCAATGTATGTCAACGACTGCATCATTACAAGGCTATGGCTTGTTTCACGAAAAGTGACACTAAGGTTATGGTGAGTTCCTGCCTGTGAATTTAAATGTCAACCGGATTTACTAAATTTACTAACACCTGTCATTTGTGAACGGATATTAGTGAACCAAAACTATAGTTTCCATTTAAATTTGCCTGCCTTTTAAGACCACTCGTTTAAATACCATAATGGTCCAAAAGGATGTTCATAAATGATAGGTTTCACTGTACTCATCACCAAAGAATGTGAATTGGACTTGGATTATATTAACGAGTTAAGATTTGTTCGACAGACAGATAATCAAATTTCAATGGAATTTCATGCTTGGTTTTTGAAACTCTATTGCAATAAAATTAATAGAAATGTAATGATCTGATGAACAGTAAGTTTTCTACAATTAGTTTCTATGTTGATAAAAATATTACGTGATAGTTCCTTGACAACTTGACATGACGATGTAAATGTATGTCTGTTGGTTTCACATATTTAAGTATAAAATGTCAATATTTGACGACGAGGATCACTTAGACACCTGGTGGCAGATACCAGTACACGGAATTTGTATCAGTTTGGGAACAATGGCGCATCAAAAGCACAGTGTGAAATTCTTATGTCCTCTCTTTTGTTCTAGACGTTTCGAAACTGATACAAATTCCGTGTGGTGATGGAAGAGAGGCTTGCTTGTATGGTACAAGAAATTCTCAAACTACTATCCAATATCTTGTAAGAGCTCTGTTATTTACACCCTAATGTACACAGAATTCGTATCAGAAGTTTAACACGGCACCTTATTGTTATCCTTACAAATTAATGGTATTAACATTAAAACTCAACTCGGTGCTTACATCTTCATTGCCAGCAAGTTAATTAAAACATGAAAGAAACTGATTACATTTACTTCTGGCCTTGACGGACAAAGATAAAACAGAAAATAAATGAAAACAGGCGAGATATTACAAAAATAATCGAGTTGCATTTAATGTATTACTTGTCTCCAAATCGAAGAACGAACTTTTTAACGTAACCCAAATTTCAGCAATGATGCATATCAAACTTATTTATTTGAAGTCAAATCTGTTGTCAAAGAAGAATCTCATACTAACCCAATGAAGCGTAGGTTTCATCATATACTACCACCAAATGTGTAGTATCCGTGAGTTTTCCGAGTATATTCACAATATTTCCTAGGTGAGGAATTCGTGAAGGTTTCGAATTTTTGCCCTGTACGCAATTAGTGTGAAATAATCCAGTATTGCTGTCGTTCAAAAACAGGGCTATGGTATTTTCGTAAAAGAGTAGAAAAGCGCATAATGTTAAATTCAAGTTTAAAATGGTCATTGCTCAAACTTATCTCCACCGCTTGGTATCAGTCATTAAATCAGATATGAACGTACAGCTTTATTTGCTGCAGGTGTCATTATCATGAAGGAGCATCAAACTGCAAGCAGAGGCCCAGGAACATTAATTGAAGTGCTCATTCAGCCCTTCCGTCTATCAAACTCTTCAGGGAAATAGTACTTGGAGGGAATCCCAATTATGAGTGCATAAGTGGACAAAATTGATACTTGATAGCCTTACGCATGAAAAGTTACATGGATGCATTGCAATACATTGCATTACAAAGTGTAAATTGTGAATGTATCTTCACTGTTCTGTTTTTTTTTCATTATTTGACGTTAACAATATAAATAATGAAAACCAGAAGGAGACAATCAACACCTTTTTGTCAAATTAGTTAAAAAAAAGTGACAATGACCATTCAAAATAGGAATTAGCAATTCACTCTCTACTGTAAGCATTTTTTTATGAAAGTGTAAATTCAATGCTACAGTTTCAGCATAACCGTCATAAAACCGTGTTAAATTTGATAATTTTGATTTACATTATTTACATTATGCACTTGAAATAACTGAAATATGCTATTTTAAAAAAAATACCGGCATAACGCATTATTTGTATTCTGATTAGATTTCCCGCACATAGATACAAGATACAAAGCCTCCAGCTTAAGGCTTCTCCCGGCAACTCAGGCTAAACTGTACGCTGTGAGGCTCGATGGCATTTGTTGATGAAAATCGTGCTGGAAATCAGGGCACTCGTGTTTTAATTAACATGACACGATGTAATTCCTTCAGCGTTTTATCTTTGCAGAAACGAAACCATTTTCCCAGTTCGCTTTACAGGTACATTACATTACCCTTAGGACATTTGTAATTGACCATTTTGTGCAAATATGTCTCTGAGAAGCCAGCTGGTAGCGTAGCTTCTTATTTTAACAAAAAACACAATTATCTTCTTCCAATTACATTAAGAAGTAAGGGTAACAAAAGACTCAGAATTTTTTTCGCTAACCATGGGAGAAATTTGTATGTTGCCAAGTTTGCAGGGAAATCTCTTGTCGCAATGGCGAACCGAAAATTTGGTAAACATTCTGCGTAAATTTATAGAAAATCGTTCATTAAGTGTTGGTTACGGTGAGCGACAAAAATTGTGTGCGAGTTTATTTTCATTTTTATTATTTCCATTTTCACGAAAAAAGGATGTAATTACAAGCTTTCTATGTCAATCAGCCTCATTACCTCCGACTGACTTTTTTATTGACGCAAACAAAGACCTCGACCGTGCTCCATCTAACACAGAAAACATGTAATTGAAAACAATAGGTGATAAATATAATTGTGTTTATTCATGTTTAAGGAGTTAACCATTAATAATTTACACAATTGAAAGTTTCATGTACAAATCAATTCATGTATTGTAATATCTGCAGGTGTTGTGTTACTTTCATAATCTGATTTGGAAGCTTTTATTATAATTTTCAGTGAAATTGTGTGATTTTTTTACCCAAACAATACAAATTAATCTCTATCCAGTACAGAAAAAGGATATGAGGGCGCTCCTGTAATAACAACGCTGTGAGCTTGCGTACTTTACCAGTTCTAAAATTGATACCCACTTAATATTAGTGTTTATTAAATGTCAAAAGGAAGGACTCGACATTTTATTATCTGAAGCCTTGCACTATCCTTTGTAAATACCAAATAATAATTTATTAATAATTCATTCATTCTACCAATACGTATTTGTCAAATTTAAATATGTACTTCATAGGTCAAGAAACATAATAAAATACGCAAGAAAAACCTGTGAGACTATGAAGGAAAATGATCGATATCCAAAAAGGGTATGTAATAATGAGTGCCTTCCAGTAGCAAGCACTTAAGCGTTTTGCAGAAAATTCCCCAATAAACTGCTTCTTCAAATCAACAGGACAGTAACCCAACTATCAAATGATTAAGATTTTAAGATATTTTACACAATTAGTTGTACAAAAACATTCCAAGATTTCTATACTGGGCAGACTAGCCTTAGTGAATGTTTATTGACTCGATGACCCGAACAAAGACCCCTATCTTGTAATGATGAATTAAGAGTGTTACTATGCTATTAAGATGAAAAAAATTGAGTACGCCATTTTTCTCAATTAGCCAAGTTTTCTCTTTAACAGCTCCTGAAATTGATTTCATTTCACGACAATAGAATTCATGTGGTGCCTGTCTCACATTGTTCCCAGAACAAAGAACCGTGAACATTTCATCTTCCACAAAAGTGCCTGAAGCCCTGGCAGAAAGTACTAACCTCCACCCGGTCGCCTCTCCTATAACCTTTAACCATAACCAGCTTCAGATAATAGCAAACAGATTTATTGTTAAAAATGATATTTGCCCTCAGAAATATGTCTATTGTTAACAATTTCCCTGAGTACATTTTTGGCCGTAAAGACTTCACATTTCACACGTGTATGCACCAATGTCCCGTCTCAAAACCTTGCAAAAATTATGTTGATTTGACTTTCATTTTTAAATTGCCAGCAGTAATTCATGAGTTTACCATACATGTGCCTGGTGGTCAGATTAAAACTAATTACGCATGGCAGGTGTCGCTACATATATAGTTTGTAGAAGCAGCAAAATATTCTCAAAGAAAACACAAAGCAGGCAAAGCAGCAAATACAGGAAGTACAAAGTATAGGAAGCCTATGAAGATCGGACAAACAAATTAATTAAACGACATACGACCCTTTGTTCTATCTTAGAACGAAATATCCTCAATTACTTGGGAAGTTCTATGACGCACCAAGATCTATTTCGCATATTCGCGTTACCTCCTGAGAGATACTAATGAGTTGAAAGTGACATATTTCATCGCAAGCACAACCAAATTTACACTTTCGGCTTTCAATGTCTAAATTGAACAGTTCGCAACCTTTGAACTTAGCACATGATGCGGTGTCGTTTATTCAGCAGATTAATTCGAAATTTGTGCATGGTCCATCAGTTTCAAGAATGACGTATGCGAAGTAGTATCGGATTTCGTCAATTAGCGAAGAAACGTTGGTTCTTAACTCAACAGTGGGTTGAATTGATCCGAACTCCATTGGAATGATATCGGAACAGAAGTCAGGATTCTGGTCTATTAGATGGTTGCTCCCTGTTATCCATGTCAATTCTGAAATGAATCGTAGTAATTTTACTACAGTGGTGTTTCACTTTGCTAGGCAATGTGCTTTGTTATCACGATAAAGGTCGAGCTTTGTTATGTACCTTGCATTCACATGGAATTGAAGTGTCTGTAGTCATTGCATAACCATTATGTCTGGAAGTGGGGACAAACATAGGTGACTCGAATGACCTGAAAGCCACCGACAGGGACCCTGGTGTATCGTAGTCAAAAGTGCCCATGACAGACACCCACAGAACCACACTGGAATTTACCAGCTTGCAGTACACAGAAATTGTATCATTTTTGAAACGACGAGGACAAAGGAGAGAACGAAACAATTTCACGCTGCGCTTTTGATTCGCTATTGTTAAACTTCTGATACGAATTCTGTGTACTGGCACCTTGGTTTCTTAGTTGTGTGTCTTTGCTGATAACATTGGATTAGACTATGGACTGAGGTTAATGATCATCGAAGGTAAAGAATCAGGTTTTTTAATAAATCTGTTTCTGCATCTTCATCAGTTGATAGAGAGAATTCCACACACAGGAGCCGCACAACATTCTCTGTTTTGTGGATTCAACTACTGGGTCTTACGGATTTAGCAGGTAAGGTTGTTTTGACTTTTATGTATTATGGAAAGGGCCCTCAGGTTTGTGTTGGAAAGGTCGACTGTGAGCTTAACTAGTGCCTCGAAGAGCCAACTCGGTTTTTGATAGTACCACAGGAGAATAAAGTTGTTATAACTTTATTCACCTATGATGTAACTCATATCTGACTGTCTATTGTGGACAATTTGTTTATGGAATTTGATAAGAAGGGTTTAGTCATGGGCAGGGAAGCTACTGTAAAACATTAGAAAAAAGAGAGAATTAAAATCAATAATTGGCATAAATTGTTTTGAAATGTCAAAAGGTCGTCCCCAAAAAGTAGGTAGTTGTAATAATGTGCTCCCTTCTCAACCACTTCTTTTTTCTATCTCCATTTGTTAGAAGTGACGCTAACACGTTCACAATGTAATTGCTCTTAATGTGTATTTTCACACAGTGCATCATTGTGGATTGAGGTTTGATCACTTCGTGATATTTTAATAAATATCAGGTACTAAAGTTACGATCTAGTTTAGCTTCCCGCCACATGGCGCTAACTAGTAGCGCCCGGAAATGATGTCATACATGCAGCATGTGTGTGATGTCACCCCGAAATCATAAAAAATAGAGCGCACATGAGCTGCACCTTCAGAAGGAATTTGGAAACTGAAGGGTCAACATCTATGTTCTAGTTGCCTCAGGTAAATATATTTAGTTTAACTAGTATTTGTATCAATAATCAGTAAAGCATAACATATTCAGTAGTTATAAACAGTGGCAATATCGATTTCGTATCAATTCAAGAACTCTGCAGAACTGACTGTCTACTTTAACCTTGCTAATTTCATATTATAGGGTTTTTCTCCTTAGACGTTCATAATTGCTATCATTTCCAGTCGAGCTATATTCCAGTTATCATTAAATCAGCATTCACATCTACAAATCATTGTCTTGCTAGTCCTCTTTGTCCAGTGCGCCGGAACGACGTCTGACATAAGTAAATCCTTTTGGAGCCCAGAAGACATGTAGGCGTTATCGCCATTTAGAACAAAGTAGACTGCTGAGTAAAAGCGACAGATCCACCCAGTCACTTAAGACTAAAACACAGGGTGCAAGTGACCCCATATAAATAGAATTAGATCCATAAAAATTAAATAAGAGCTCATTCTCAAAAGTTTCAATATTTTTGAAAGAGTGTCGAAAATGTTAAATGCAAGTGTGCTTAATATTTTATTTCAGTTGGAGATCTCAGTCGCATAGTGGAAAGTGTCAATTCGTTCTTATTAAAAGAAACTTCAGTGGATAACACGAAGTCGCAACCATTGTTTCCCTACTGCTCAGATTTATGTCATCTGAAAGATTCTCCTCCCACACGTTCAAAATCCCCACATGTCATAACAGATCTCCTGCTCGTTGCTTTTTTTTTTTATCTATTTTGGAAATGCTTTAAGCGAATTGTAGTGTTTAAGGACTATTTCTGGAAGCCACAGGAAACATAAATTCATAAAAGTAAATGAGGCCTAACGCATGAAATGATATATCTTCATGCACCGTTTCATGAATACACGCTGTCTTCATGTACTGACTATTAATACTACAAAAGTAGCTTTACCTTGTATTACACCCATCACCTGCAATTTCCAGCAAAGTACTCTTTATCGATAATATAAACAAACACACAATGGTTGTTCTAAAACAACTCCTGAGAGAAACACACATGAAATTTCGTTACTCTGCCATTTCTGTCTGTCTGTCTGCTTCTTTTTCTCTCTTTCTCTCTCTCTTTCAGATTATGCAAGGAACATTTTAGAAAATTAACTTATGTCCTGTAACATAATGTTCTTGCTCATGTTACCGATGCCGAAAATTCAAGATTCAAATTTCGTTACAAATCCTTATTTGGGCACATCATCCACTCAATTTTTGTGTAATTGAAGAAATGATACCGATGTACATGTTCATGTCTGGGTTTCCAAATACCTATATAAAACTTATGTGAACACATTTTGCTGAGATATTTTAACTTATTTTAGGATCAAAACGGATTAAACAAGTTATGAAAGTTGCGCAATAAAGTAATATGTTATTACCATACCTTAAATGCTGTTAGGAAACACTATACCAGTTACACATTTCCGAAGGTTTCGTATAAAGATTATGTTTCAAGAAATTTCTCAGCTCAGTTTGCCACATATCAACCCACGTATGATCCGTATAAAACTTTCTCGATAAAAATATTCATGAATTTCCGAAATTATTCATTCATCAAAGATTTTTTTGTCGTCCATTCACCCCTGATATTTATTGATCTGTCTGGTTTTGTATTTTACAAAAAATTACCACATGGATGTTTGTCTATTCTATATTTACTTTGAAGTGAAATTGCGCGCGTCAAATAATAAGATAAACTATTAATGGGGGATCCAGTAACTGCCACAAGATAGTCTATTTAAGCCATGAAAGGATTTTCCCATTTATTCTACTTGTCTCACAGACCCTTTCACAATTTTGTTACATTGTGACTTTGATTTGAATTTATTGAACTTAAAATATTTTGTGCAACTTCAACATTTGATATTATTCCTTTTATTACTTGCTTCCTGTGTTTACAGTTGCATACATAATAGATGCAAAAATACACAATTTGTCTGATAAATCGGAATTTCCCTCTTTTAAATTTGACCATGAAGTATCCGTGACTTAATTTATTTGCACATTTCAATTTACCAGCTACATTCTGCAAAAAGGCTGCAGGAAATATCTATTAATTTGAATAGATACAATACTTAACAGGTAGTTTGAAAACCAGAAATCCCCTGTAAAGCGTGTCATGTAATTTAGCTATCTACTTGGTTGTACGTGACTCAATTCATTTGTACATTTTCGTTTTGTTAATTCAACGAATGTTATTTTCCCCTGAAAATGTCATCACATTTATTAAGTACAACTACAAGTTGTCCGTTGACGGCATCCTTGTAAATTTAAGTCAATGTTTATTCATACTGGTAAACTTAAGACATAAAAAGTTGTATATCATCAGCAAGATTGTGCAGAAATCAGTGTAGTATTCACTATAATTTAGAAGTTAGCATTTTGCAATGCATTTTATTTCCTAGAACTTATTCCCTCGTTAAGATTTGTCTGACAGATCAACTCTGTTAGAAAGCACACCGAGAAAAGGTATCGGTTTCCAATAGCTGTTTCCACTAGGCCGTGTAATAACTACAGAAAACAGCACTGAACCATCCATATCCCCTACATTTTTACTGCTGCATAGAAAAGGAAATCCAAGATGCAACATTCGCTCCGTAGTGATTGACAGTAACTGGAATTTAAAACCTGTGTCCAAGAAACGTGATTTCCTGTGGACATGTTTCTCTATCCTTTCAATCTAACTGTATGTAAAAAGACTAGAACGAGAGTGTCTAGACTTTGGATATAGTTTATTAACTCTGGCAAAAAAATACATGTAGTCTCAACAAAGGTGCAAGTTGAACTGCATAATTAAAGATGGCTACTAATGATGCTTAGATGCTAATGTGTAACTCTAATTAACCAATAGGATAGTCTGTAGACTGTCACATGACTTGCAGGTGCAGGCAAAAGCAGGAAGCCTGTG
>JBCAUI010537016.1:0-11013 GCA_038406195.1 Haplosyllis anthogorgicola
TCAAAACTACTCATGTCAAGATTTTCCTCAAATGGAAAAAGTGAAATTTCTCGCTTATTTTTTAATGAAACATAGGCGTGTGACCCATCAAACCAACATGTTTTGAGACACCCAATGCAACTGTGATGTCAGAATACATCATTTATATGGTTTGAAAGCTCGTAGTGACAAGTGTTTACCACGCCCACGCCCACAATCACAACTACAACAACATATCGATTGGTATAGCACAGCTGAAGGCTTTTAGATGTGCTAAAAAACAGACCGTGACATAACTTTTCACATTTGATTTGAAATTACATGTGTAATATCACATCAGAATAACAAAATAATTTTAATTTTCATGGCATTTAACATTTAAATTATCTTGACGCTCATAAACTATTTATGAGATTTTCAACAAAAACAGAAAATCCATCTAACCTTCAATCGAATCCATAACAGAAATTCACCTCATCCGGAGAAAAAAAAATCCTTAATAAGGACCTTATCTCTGCATCCTGCGAACATTCGATTTTTTGTTTGCTTTTTCCTGTAAAGTGCTCAGTCAGTTTAAAATATGATCGGATCCGGATAATTAAAATTAAAAATGTGAAATCGTTATTGCTTTGTGTGGCTTCTCACACTGGCACTGCCTTGGATAATTGAAGAATATTAAACATTTATATACAAAGCTGTTTTCGTTTCAATAATTACAGTGACACTGCACTGACGGGAGTTTCTATTGACTCGTCCTCAAATGAATAAACGTGTAACTTTTGTATATCTGCATATCTGTATAGTATTCCCGCTTGTACAAAATCAATTTTTTAAAACGATTTTAAAACTTGACATAAATAGTCTACATCACTTCTCTAAATTAATCTGTACTAAAACACAAATATGCTCAGATATAAATCTAATATCTCTATTTTCATATCGGTGTTGTGTACCATTTAATAATTTCTCATACTGTTTACTACTAAACCGGTCTTTTCTTGGCAAACACATTTCACATAAGAGACTATCATCGCTTCCAATTTTAACTTGGCATCAAATCTAAATTGATACATAATTGCTGACTCTTTTCTAAAGTAACCTTCAGCTAAACTATAACAAGCCAGTTGTGGATTTCTAGCAAGTGCGTGCTCACTTTCAGCATATCAACCTTGTGCTAACTTTCGATCTCACATTAAAGTCGATCTCACATTAAAGTCAACTGCTCCTGTATTACGCTGGTATCAAACTCGAAAAACAAATGTACAAAATGACTCGAGCGAGACATTTAAAACATGTCAGTAGAATTTTGGATCCGTCATTTGCTTCGTACTGAATAAACACTGTGACACTCCCAGAGCGATAAAAAAGCGTTTTACTCTTTACCATCTAATTGTCGACATCTTCGTATCCTTTACGAACGAGCTAGAAATCGTTAAATCATTGGCAGAAATTCTGAAGATATTTTTATCGATGTAGCTACAAACAAAACATTATGTATTTCATGCAAAATATTAAAAGGCTAGTAAATCACTCGATGGTTTAATGCGCAATATGTTGCAAATAACCAAAGTTATTCCATTTAATTTCCCATTCTCCTTGAATAAATTTTCATGTCTTGAAATGTTACGACGCCAAATAAGAAACGGTCGCCTGTTATCAAACTATTACTATTAGCAAGAAAAACCATTAGGAGAAACTAAAGAAACACAAACAAAAAAAGCAGTTTCAACAACTCAAATAATATACCATGGAAATATATCATGGAAATATTATGATGTATGTCACATTTGTCATACATTATCTTTCATAATGTATTTTAAGCATTCCGGCGATATCAGTATGTACTGTTTGCTTATCAATCTTTTCTTTATTCATCTATTAATAATCACAATGGCCTGAAATCCTCTTAAGCACCTTTCACTCTCATCAAAGCCTTAAAGCTTGAATAAAACCAAATTTCCATGTACATGTATCGTGCAATAGATCTTTGAGCATACATTTATCCACCAGTGTCAAATATGAAAGGGGGCTTAATCTCGAGTAAATTCACTAGTTGCCTTTTTTCTCACCTTTCTTAGCGTCTAAAATGGTTCTTTTCATCTCAGAAAATCTGGCTAACCCCAAACGCTTCATTTGACCAACGTCACTTCAAGCCGTCCTTGATAATGAAAACACCACACACCATATTTCTATTTACGATCAGCGTATGTTTATTAACATAACATCGTGTACTTTCAACAAAAGGTGACGTTTTAAACTGATTTATTTCCTTCCTTTCCTTTTTCCTTTATTTCGGTTCATTTGATTCTTATGTCCGCCTTTCGGTCTTCTCCACTTTTGTCCCCTCATTTCTCGTTCTCTCTTCATTTCCCATTTAAGTTGCTTAACATCTGTAACAAAACATGATACTTTCAACAGTGCAATAACGAATACACAAACTATCAAATTTCATTTAATATTAAATTTCTGTTGTTTTTTAAGTTGACAGTTACAGCCTTTTTCATTCTTTCTGAGGAAGCAGAACCTATGCATTTTAAAACTAACCAGCATTATCTCTGTTTGAGTATGCATGACTACCGGTCATATCCCACGAGTTCGATGCATCGTTGTCTATCAAATGAGAAAACTCCTCAGCTGCCGCAAATAGTGAACTCGAACCCCTGTAATAACATTTGATCCTGTCACTGCTCGCAAATGCATAAATGTACAATGTTAAGTTAGATAAGAAATCAAGCATCTCCCGGTAAAATCGGTCAAGATGAAACTCGGCTCATTCGGCATTATTAAAAAAAAAGAAAAAAGAAAGAGACTACTCGTCATAATGTTAAATGGACGAAAATACAGCAACTATGTAAACAAACTTCTTCAAATATATAATCACTTATGTGAATAACAAATATGGCTGCCAAACTGGAAATATAAATGATATCAACATAGTTTTCACTGGATATTAAGAGGAGATACATGCTTGCAAAATATAAAGTCAATTTTCTGTGCCCAGATGTAAGATAAAAACAAAAACACACATATTGCTGCCCGTTTGAGAATACAGATTATAGTGATAACTTTTTTGCCGGGCTTTGAGGGGCGGCAAAAGGGAGGAGCAACGGTGCATACATGTATAAGATATGAAATTTTTTTTATAATCACCAGGTTGCTCAGGATAAAAGCCGAACGAAAAAACGAACGACAGACAACGTTAAATAACAGGACTTACCCTTTGTCCAACTTTTGTTTCTTTCCACTTTTGCCGAAACTTACTTTGCCATCACTGAATTGTCGCTTTTTGACTTTCTTTTTGGACTTCGAAAGTTCCGCAAAATCATCATCTGGAAACAGAACGCAAAAGTTTTAGTGTGTACACCATCTATCTCTCCACTATCTGACAAGCTTCTAATTAGGCTTGTACTAAAGCATTAAGAATTGCAAACATTTAGACCTTATCAGTTTCAAAACGAAGCAGGGATACTGGACTTGCAAACATGTTAATTACTGAATGTTATTAGTTTGAATACGCAGGTTAAAAATGATCAAGATCTAACAAAAAATATGACAAGTGGTTATAAAATAGTTAATCATTTTCTCACCATCCGAGAATTCAACATCTTCTTCATCAAAACCCTGTTCATCGCCAGCATCAAACCCGTCATCAAAATCCCCATCTTTATCCTCGTTATCAGCACTGTCACCATCTGTCCAGTTATCCTCATCTTCTCCTTCCAGTAGTCCTCCTGGTAACACAAGGTAGATTAGCGCTTGTCTGAAGCGAATTTGTTTCTGATTGAAGTAACACTATCAAAGGATTGGTAAAATTTATGCGCATTGACAGACCAACATGGACAAGCAAAATTGGTGAACGCAAAAAAAAAAAAATTGATTTCAAACCCTTTTTGGCAGCAACTCTTATTTCTACAATTTGAAACTGAACGAACAAATGATACCTTCTTCATCACTATCGTCGCTAATTTGATCCATCTCTTCAGCGAATGCTTTCCTTAAGTCTTCATCGTCGCTTAATTCCATCTGTTAAAACAGTAGTATATTTTCATAATCGAAGTCATGGTTATTAAGTCCTTTTTTTCCAGAAGATTTTTGTGATCAGTATGCAAAGAAATACCTTGTATCTTCCAAACACACTTTACATTTGGAAAGTAATTCTGTGTACTTACTCGTTAATCGTACTCTGCACGAATCTAAGTCTCTTGTTATCATGGGTCTAAATGAGTTTAACTGCATCATAACGTACTTAATGAACCTCACATTTACATACCTCTTCATCAGATAAATCCAGGTCTTCATCCTCTTCACTATCCTCTGTTGCTTTCTTCCCCTTTTTCTTTGCATCTTTCTTTCGTGAAAATTCTTTAGACATTTCACTAAAATGAAAAGTATTCATGTTTGAAAGGGCATCCAAACGAAGTCCGATTTCTTTTACCTTTTAGGACCTGTAAACAGATGTCTTTTGAAGTCCGGAGTATTTGATTTTCATGAATGTCAGGTGATTTCAGAACGTAAGGAATTGCTCTTACTTGGCAAAATCTATTTCGTACTGCGATTCGGCCATTAAACCCTTTTCATGAGCGTCTACAAGCAAACGTAAAACAAACATAGGGATGGCAGATTTAGTAGGTTCTTTCACAAGTCAAACTGCAATTCGTGGTGACAATAAATTTTCAAAACTAAATGGAAACGTACCATATAATTCTACTTCTTTATGAAAGTTTAAATGTCTATTGGCTATGAAAGTTTAAATGTCTATTGGCTACATAAATACTATATCGGTTTTTTTGTTAGCAATTTTCGTATTTCAACAGTAATTGCACGTACCAAGATAATCATCGAATTCATCATCCTCAACACTTTCATCGCTTTCTTCCTCCTCCTCTTCAATTTTTGTCTTCTTCCTCCTCTCTGCCTGCCGTTCAAAATATCTGTGAACACAGGTCCATGTTTATTTTTCAATCCTCAGTTACCAAGCATATTCTTTCAATTACGAAGTGTCTCGGTATATTTACACTGAACGCAAACCAGGAAAATCAATTGTGTTTGTCTTAAAATGCAGTAAGTATGGTAAATAAATTATACAAATTCGAGTATAATCTGGAGTGGCGATTAGTGCTACACCATTCAGCATGGTTTAAGCAGATTGGCAACATAACACAAGCCATACCTAAAGAAAAACATTTCATCGGCCGGTATTTTGTCCACACCACGTTGCAAGAATTCTTCCGTGTTTACAGCCAGACTCTTGATACCCGTAGGCACATATTGTTTCCGCCTTTGTACTGTCGTAAATTTACCTTCCTCTTCTTCATCTAAATTAAATATATTCAGGTATTACAGACTGTACAAATACCATTTGTCAGAGATAATACAACACAACGGAATGAATTTTTACGAACTATTTTTACGTGAAGTTAGTGGCCTTTAACATTCGTACGCTATGCTGTAGTGAGAACAACTGGCAGTGCATTCTACAAGCAAATTAATGTTGGATGTAGAAATGTTGAAAATATGAGGATTATTATCCCGGCATAACAAAGATATTTACTGCAAATACCATCTTTTGCGTGTTTCTTTTTCGGGTTTCTGAAAACAAATCTGTCAAGGAACCGAATGAGAGTGAAATCTTGCAGAGGGTCACCGGGGTAACTGATATTTTCTCCCTACAACACAAGACTAGTTTTAAAATAGAAAATTTAAAAAATAGGTCCAGATGGACCTGAGCTCATTTGGCATTATCAAAAACTATGATGATTTAAGTCACAATATCACATGGAATTAAATAAAGTGCCTGAGATCAAATCTACAGATGTGATTTGTGAGAAAATACAAATATGGCTGTCAAACTGCAAATATAGGTAGCATTAATATCATTTTTATAAGACATTAAGAGGATATCTAGATGCATAAGACTGTCAAATATTAAGTATGTATCTCCAACTGCATGTCCAGGAGCAAGGTTCAAAGAAAAACACAAATATGGGTGCCAATTTGAGAATAATGGTCACAGCAGCATAATTTTTGCTAGGCTTTGAGATGGCACATAGGTGCATATGCATGTAAGATATGAAGTCTCTATGATTAATAGTGCAGCTCAGGGTGAGTGTGCACAGACAATGACAATTATGCTGACAACAACAACGACGGCAATGACAGACGATTCATGATTCTGTAGGCTCTTTGGCAATGATGCCTGATGAGCCAAAAACCTTATGAAGAAGCTGGTTTGCTTGCAAAAACCCTTATACCATTTGATTGGTGTGCCACAAAGTTATTAACAACCGTCAAATTTTGACTTAATTTCATCAAACTTTACAATTTCACGACAAATGTTTCATTACACCAGACAGCAATTTTTCAACACATCACATGTTTTCATTCCTTTGAAGTATAGACACTTTTACGTCTCACAAAAGTAATCACCATACCTTTAGTACATTTGAGGCAAAGAGACCGACAGATGGATGGTAATGATTCTGTAGCTTGCACAGTTCCCAAACACATGATTTTTCTGCTCGACAATAGACCGGATTGCGATGTAAGGGATCATAGTCAGTAATCGCGTCCTTATCTGTGGAGTACAAAATCATTCATGTACTAAACAGCTATCCGTTTTTAATATGAACAAGTGAATGACTATTTCAGATATTCACATTATTCTTGTGTCTCTGCATCGATATTGTCCTAAACGTCTCTTGAAGAAATATTTTTCTTTTCTATAGATGAAATTATGATAATTACCTTTACTGTGTACATTTATCCGATGTAACCACGTGGCGGTTTTAGGCTTTGCAGAATCAGTGGCAACTCTCTCTTCCTCTTCTCCCTCCTTAACCATATCTTCTTCTTCTTCCTTAACCATTTCTTCTTCTTCTTCATCATCTGGCACGTCCTCGAAATGTTCCTCTTCTTCATCATCCTCCCAACTCTATCAAAACAACCATTTAAATATCATTCAACCTGACACGTATTAAAACTTTTATCTTTTGATACTACTCATCATTTGATTTACTTTACCTCGGCAATTTGTCTTAGTCTCAAAGCCTCTGGTTTGGCTTTGATAACTTCGGACAGGAGTATAAGTGCACCACAGATAAACGTCGGATTTTGATCACCACAGATCTGTAACAATCTCTTCATGAAGGCCTACAGCAGACAAAACAAAATTCACATATTTAGGCACAATTCTGTAAACACAAATTGTACTTTGATTACAATCGAACATTTGAAAAGTCCTAACAACAAAAGAGCTACCTGCACTCGTCTGTCTGAGATGTCTTTCTTCATACTCTTGTAAAGAAGGTTAAGAAACATGGCCTGTTTCGAGGAAGATTTCAATGCTGAATCAAACATTTTCTTGTACAGAGCCATGTAATATCTGTCTGAAGTGCTTGCACTACAATTAAAAAAACATTCGACAATATCACTAATGTCATCATTAATTATATCTCCAAGCAACAGGGGGATCAAAAAGGGTACATTCCTTCAACAATACAACAACACTGAAGTGGCCAAGGTCCACGTTGACATACCTTTTGTTTTTAATAATAAAGAACATAATTTCATTGTCTTTGAAATAACTGGGTACCTACCTTGAATCCATGACTTGATATAGCAGCATTAGTGCATGTATGGCAGTGTTAAACTGTACAACGTGTAGCACCTTGTGTAACGTGTTCAACTGTTTCTCTAATTCCTCAGTCCGTACTGCAATATGATACTCACGTTTGCAATGTTTGTAAGATTAAAATACCACCACATGTTGTACAAAGCAAATTAATTCAACCCACACATTTTCTTCTCACATTAACTTGTAATGAATAATGGATTACTTAAAACAAATTACAGTATTTACCTTTTGCATAAGGGTATGCTCTGTTCACTCCAGTAAGAAGTGCAGCCATCATCTTGCTGTCAACTTCATTCTTCTTAATGAATGCCTGAACAGTAAAATTTGCATTTAATGTTCGGTATTGAAGCACTTTAATATTCACGTTCTGAATGTTTAGCTGGGTTAAGTATCAACTGCTTTTCTCAAGCCACAAAATGATGTTCACAAATACATGTATGTAGATAATGAATTTGTAGTCTCCATTAAAATGACTTTCTAAATTGTTACCTTGAAGAACGAAAAATACAACAAAACAAGCCGCGATGCAAGAGATGATTCAGCGTGGCTCAACACCAACTGATTTAAGAAACACACGCCAAAGTATCTGCAAGACAAACATCATCATGATTATGATTTTTTTTTTCAAGTTCGTACGTTTGGGCGTTGTCGCTAAAATTTAATCAGTAAATGGCAATCAGATAGTTTTGACAATAAGTCGTAATAGTTTGGTCACTTACTTTACCCTATTCCGAGGTAGACGACTCTTACATTTATACTAGAGTCTGATAAAATTATTTAAAATTCAGCAAACTTACTGCGCTTTTTCCGACACATTTGGTCTGTACAACAATCTCTCCACTTCCTGTACAACCGTGTTCTTCATATTCGGATGTTTACTCACTAAAATATAATTATGTTGCAAATTCACATGACAGAGCATCAGTTTTTCTTGAGCATATATATGTCTTTCTTACAGGTTCATTTCTTCGAAAATTTTCTTACCCAGTTTAGTTAACAAAAGTGCAGTGAGAGATGCAACCTTAGAATCCGGGTCACCCAGTTTATTCACCAAGCTGATCAGCAACACCTAAAAAATCGAGCGATATAAAAAGCTGTGTTCAATACTATTTTACATTTTACGTAAAGAATTAAAAGAAAATCGTGTCAAGAAACTACTCCAAGAGAGTACTGCAAAATTTCTTACCCGTTCAGCTTCTGGTCTCTCAGTCAGCAATTCACAAATTGTACAAACTGCTTTCTTCTTTGTGGCAACTATGTTGTCATGTGACATGGTCTACAACATGGAAAACTATACTGACAAACCTGTCTGTACTAAACAAATCACCCCTAGTATGTTGTGTATGAGTAGCATAAATTTACAAAAAAAAGTGGTGTTGATCTCTTTGTCATATTTCAGACTAACAATGAAAAAAAAAAGGTCCAGATGGACTTGAGCTCATTTGGCATTATCAGAAAACTAAGACAATATAGGCTACAATATAAATGGATACAAATGAAGTATCTAAGATCAAATCCCAAATAAGTGACCTATGAAAAACATAAATATGGCTGCCAAACTACAAATATAGGTGGTATCAATATAATTTTTACAGTAAATAAAGAGGGTATATCAATGCATAAAGCTACCAAATATGAAGTTTGTATCTTCAACTGCATCTACAGGAGAAAGATTAAAAAACAAAACAAATATGGCTGCCAATTTGAGAATAATGGTTACAGCAACATAATTTTTACTAGGCTTTGGGATGGGACATAGGTGCACATGTTATAAAATATGAAGTCTCTATGATCAATAGTATGCTCAGGGCAGCTGTGCACAGACGACACCAAATGACAACAATGCCAGATGACGACGCCAGACGACAACGACGGACAATTCATGATTCTATAGGCTCTTTGGCAATTATGCCAAATGAGCCAAAAAACCAAAAAAGATCCCAACCCCCCCCCAAAAAAAACAAGCAAACAAACAAACAAAACAAAACAAAAAAGCCATGCCACTTTAAAACTTCCGTGCTCTCTAATGTGTTGTTCGTATCTTACTGTTGGAAGCTGTTCACTCGTACGTGGTGATATTGTTCCATTACAAAGTCTATGAGTCCTAAGCATTCTGTTCTTGTGCTTCGAATGTAATGTCGCAATACAACAGATGTCGACACCCTTTGGTTGGTTTTAGCATTGTGTGCAGTACTAATCAGATATTTATGATGTACATAGTATAACCTTTAACTACGCCTGTATGTTTGTACAATTAGAAGGAAAAGCATAATTATTTATTTATACAATGTTTTACAGACTTACAATAGATTTGATGATGAACTTACTTGTACTATTTACATGTATGGCTTATGTGACGAACAAATATTATCTTTACCATAAATTAGAAATTCATATATCTTAATTTATGGTATGGAATAAACAGTGTGACACATGTAGCCGTGACTGGTATGTTGGTTTGGATAGATACAAGTTAACGGACAATGAATGATAAAGTGGCGAGCACCAAAGTTAAGAAAGGAAACTTTTCCTTTTGGAAATAATTTTTTCTGCAAAATGGAGCGAGGGGGAACTATTTCCAAATGGAATGTTAATTTCAAAGGCAATTTAAAAAATATTTTTTTTACATTGAAAAATAGAAACATTGTTTACTAGTTGACACTTGGGTTTAAAAGTTATTTAAAATTAAAGCTACATAATTCCATCAGTTTGACAAAAGAGAACATAAACAGGATAATAAAAAGCACAACATTTTAAATACAACTTTGGAGAAAGAAACAATTGATTTTTTTCAGATTATCTGCCGAAAGTCTGAATACAGTACGGCCTCTGTCCGCTCCACTGGCCGTTGCTTAGGCACGTTTGGTACGGTTGCCCGGAGATGGTGTAACCAGGGTTACAGGTGTAGGTAACCACGGCGTTGGCAGGGTAACTGGAGCACGGTGATGACGTCTGCCGTCCGTTTACTGGTATCCCTGGGTCTCTACATGTGACTGTGCCTGAAAACAAAACAAAGAAAAGTTGTTTAGGCCTTTCTAAAATCAAATTGTTTTAAATACATAAATTTCTCATGACACTTTTTCCTTGGGGGTTGAAATAGTTTGGCCACAGCCATATTTCATTGAGATGGTAATGTCGAAGAGTTCCGCCGCAAGTCGATCAGGAAAAAACAAATGAACAATTGTTATTTCTTCACAGTTTGGCCATTTTTTTTTCAATCGCTGCACTTTAAAATTCCTGCAAGTGCAATATAATTAAAATAATTTTAAAACTAAGTACTTGTAATTCTTATTTTTACAAGGAACCGTTGCGTTGTACCAGGAGAGAGTCTGCGCTGGATGGATTCTGCGCCGCAGATTTCATCCAAGGATGGATTCTGCGCCATCCAGGAATGATGTCTG
>JBCAUI010537027.1:0-23523 GCA_038406195.1 Haplosyllis anthogorgicola
AAAGTGGACTGGAATACTTGCCCCCCACCCCCAGTGATGGGGGGTGAGCTGGGGCCTTGATCTCTGATCAACTCATTTCTTCTGTTGTTTTCAGGTTTGCAAATTCTTAAGTTACATTCTTCAGAAAAGTTGGTGGCTAGTTTGCCTCCTTGTTTGGACAAGTTTTTGGTAACAAAATGGTTATGGTAAACAGAAGTGGCACTGGGAAACAAAGAGAAATTGCTTTCGAAATTTAACTTAAGTAAAACCAAAGGCTATTCTGTCTGGTTATTTCAGACATAAAAATAAGTTTTGATAAAAACTGTTCAGGATAAAAATAACTCGCACTGGAAAAAAACTTTTTGAGGGAAATGACCTTTCGAAAAACAGCACGGTTAACTTTAGTTGTCCAGATCAGTGTAGAGTTTCATCACGCTTACCTTGCGGGCTGAGTGCTGATATGCCGAGGCACGGTCGCTCATTGTGCCCGTCTAAATCCCACCTAATCCCGCAGATTACTGTCATCAGCCGCAAAATGGCTCGATATCCAAACGTTTTAATTTGCTAAAAAGTCTCATAATTCATCGGGACAGGTCATCTATTCAGGGTGTAAGCTTCCGTGCCATCCCGGCTGATTTCTCTAACTCACAACCTGCACGTCTGGTCTGCGCTCTCAAGCTTACGCGTTTTGGTGAGGTGGTTGAGTATTGCTTCCGGGTAAGGCGGTGTTTGTGCTACTTTTCAATACTTTCACCCGCAAAACAATCCTGTTGGGACACGCAAGAAATTATGTCAATTTACTTAGCTAATAAAAGTTTATGATAACTTGTAAGCGTGCCATGTTTCTTAGATGCAATGGGCCATATCAGATTTTGAGTTTTTATCAAGGATAATAACTTAGTGAAACTTCTTTGGTGATAAACTTGTGCTATCCGTGCCATTTGTGCCATAGAGAAGCCATAACAACATTTTGTACCTAGGTGCCATTTTTACTTGTCTTCTGGGGCAATCTGTTTTGAATGGTCTGTCTAATGCGAGAATTATTGATGCAACACTGAAGTGATCAACCCAATGTATAGTTTTGAAGTAAAAAGGATGATATGTTTATTATTCCATTCGCAAAAAAATCACAATTTGTTTTAAAACAAAAGAGTTAAATTTAAACAATTGTTTGACGGTAAGCTGTCACTTGATTTTAGTCAAACACAGGTATCACATGTGAGAAAGTTAATTAAAATTAATTAAATTTATGTTGACAAATATTAAATTATTCTTTCTGATATTTTCTGTCATCAATTGAGAAAGAAATTGTGGTTGAGTTGATTTTGCTGTCGTTACATGAATCGTTCAAGTATGAACTCAATGCTGATTGTACGACACTAAATTATACGAGGAAAAAGTTATTCAGAATGAAATCTTTATTGTTCGCACACCATGAAACTTAGATTTATTATTAAGCTTAATTAAATTATTACAATACAGTTAGAGAACATTATTTGAAGAACTTGTGTCAAAATTATTGATGTTACAGGGGTATATTTTAGTCCTTTCACGGCATCCTTTGATGGGAGGTCTTTTGGGAGGAAGGTAGGTGACAGCAAATGACATGTGCCACTCAATATGTTTCCAAACAAGTCCAATGCACCAGCCCAAAAGGACTAGTAATTTTTCAAACTAAAACAAAACACCAGCCCTTTGTGTCACCCTATTCACATCATTGTAATGCTATACTTCAATTATCTAATGTTGCAGAATGTTTCCGCGCGACTGGTTTCGCCTGCGTTATTAAACTTTAGCGTAACAGATGGGAGCCGAGTGTCAGAAACGCACATCGCATTTGGATCGTATCTGATCATATTGTTCAATTCTCCTGCTAATTCATGCGCATTTCTGATCACCACCATGCCCGTCAACTTGTTGTGTATTGTCCTATCTCCCCAAATATGATAATAATTGAATTTTAATGTATACCTCTGTGAATATTTTAATGTTCATCTTTTATCAATTCCAATTTCAACTTTTTACAGAGTATACATATCCTTACTTTGGGTCTTTCAGTGGGCTAACACTAGATTTATCCGAAGTTCTTTAGGTAACTTTATACATAAGAAAGAACAAATCTATTTATCTTTAATGTCTAAAATTGGCTAGACAGGAAATGGGAAAATAGGAAAAAGTTTGTCCTCTGCATGGTCTGCTGTAAGTGAAATAACAAAAGTTTTACTTTTAGACAGTTGTATAAATATAATCTAGTTTTGAGATGTACTGTTACATATATCGTGGGTAGCTGGCATAAGAATTTACAGAACACTTCAAATATTAAATGTCTGGTTCGTTTAATCTCTCCTGCGTGACTATCAATAGTTCTTTTTCTAGGAAATATATAAAGAATGCACATTTTATCATATTAATTTGAATAATTACTGTGGATAAAGGTAAAATAATTGCTCTCAAAAATATGTATTTTCCTGTGCAGACTTCGGAAGCAAACAAATATCTTCGTTGTTGTTAAAAGTTTTCTTTTTAAAATGTAAGGTAATTAAAGTTGTCTTGTGAAATTTGATCACAAGAATGTACTCCTAAATGGGGAAAAATGCAATAAAACAAAAGTTGTGTACAGATATGACAATAATTTTATGCAAAAAGGGTATGTATTTGAGGCCCTTGCCATTCATAAACGGAACTTAAGCGAACTCTAAGATTAAACTTTTCGTTTAAGAGGACGTTAAACCTTTTAAAGAAGGTATTACTTTGCGGTTTTATGTCCACAATATAGGTTTGAAAGGTTTTTAATTTGGAGGTCTACTAGGAAAGGGGACCTTCGAGTGCAATCAAGTTGCGCTGTCAATTTGACGTGGTTCGCTGCTTGGCAACGAGAGGACGCCTTTGTCTTGTGACCATGGAAACTGCCAAGTTAAGATGTGGAATGTGGCTTTTCTATGCAGGAAAAGCAATAATCATACTTGTGTTTAACCTGGAGAGAACGTAAACACATCATCAATCCAGGAAATATCTATTGTAGATTAAAGCTAGAAGTTTAAAAAGCATTAATTCAAAAAAGTTGAAAGGCTAAAAACTAGAGTGTTTTTCCTAAATGGCAGATATCAGTTTTCTCGATCTCTTTTAGTGGCTCTTTAAGCGAAGGAAAAATTATTGGTATTAGAGCCTGTGTGCTCGCTGAAGATATGTTTAGGCAACTGACCAGTTCAAAGTCAAGTCCCAACGGATGTTTAACTTAAGTGCGTATCTCTGACAACTTGGGAATTTCTTTAATTATACTGTCAGCGGACATGAAAGGTTCAAATGATAGGCATTACATCTGTTTTTATAAGATTTGACTTGAGTTGACTTTGTGGGCTCCGTTTGAAGCGGCTCCCATTGGGAGAGCACCGATGGCAAAGCTAACTATTTAGAAAAAGGTGAAATTTAAAAAATCACCTTCTCATGTCTCAAAGTTTGTTTCTGTTACAACTCTTTGTATATTTAGGTTGGTCAGTCTAAAAGGTGTCCTTATTAACTAACCATTTAAATGTAACACGTAGTTGATAAATTTAAAAACAGTACCTAAAACACACTCACTTGCTTGCGCAAATACTTAGTACGATACCTTTAGTTTGTAGCAAACCTTATGTAATTGTTAAACACACTGTGTTACAACACCCCAGTAACGAGTATATCTCAAATATCAAGAAATTTCCCCTGGAACCTTTGGATAGGAAACTGATTAGCCATTGACACTACAATGATCTACTATAATCCTCTTGGTTTCTATACATAAATTTACAGCTATTCCAAGATCAAAAGATCAGAATACAATTATTTAAACATTTATTTAAATTGAACAATAAAGTTTGGAGACAGCTTTGCTATTGATGTATTCTGGAGGATTTTATGACGGTGCTCGTGTGTAATCATTTGAATTCTATTGAACCAAAGCAATAAAACTTTACAACTATATAAGAGCTGTACGACACGGCGTGTGCAGGTTATTTTCAGGTTAATGTTTGTAGATTCCATTGTGACAAAACCAGTTTGGTATCAGATCAAAATTAACATTTTTGCAGGTCACACTATTCATAAGAAAAATTCTTATACACAGTGGCTGTCTATTTTATTATTTGCTCACAGTGCACATTCACTGAAATATTTAAAACAATTACACAGACAACGACAAATATTTTTATTTAAGTGATATATACACTTAGTAATATAAAAATTTGACTTAAATACGGAATACTTCGCTATTTCCTATCCCAGGAAATCAAACATTTCATGTCGCATTCCATAGTTGTCTGGATAAGATAACTTTAACATTAACCATTTCATCCTAACATTTTAGTCTTGTAGTTCAGATAATCACGCAGATAACTGAAGTTAAGTGGCCAAGTCAACATCAAAACCATGAAAAAGGTGCAAAAATAGACAACTACCAAATTGGTCCCATTCTTCCTAGCAGTATGTGGTTAACTAGCCCTCGAAGGGGGTCTCTTCCTCGGCTGATTCAGCCACTGTGCCGGGAATATGTTCAGGGGTAAAAGTGATTATAGCGTATTTAATTAAGCATTACCTATATGTTTATTCACCGATAAAACACTTGAGAGGTATTTGCCACAGGGAGTTATTGCGGCATGATTATCATCTAACAAGAACGTGCGAGATATTAAAGATGCTTTAATTGAATCTAATTAGTGAGTGTGCAGCTACCTTTCATTTCTAGATTTGTTGGATTTTCTTGAGGTAAAGTTTAATAAAACTCGCCCAAAAAACGCGTCTAAACTTTGAAAGTTATGAGAATAATGATAAGAATCGCTCACGAATTCATAAAATAACATTTCGTTCACTTTTTGGAAATTTGTTGGACGAAACAAAACTATGCATTATCCATCCTGTTGGACGAGCCCAAGTTCAACTTCAGCTGTGCTCATTTAAGCGTTCAAAACAATGCCATATATGTGTTACACTAAATTCTGCTACTTGACACATTCCATGATAGATATCTCACTCTTCTGGTCATAGATATTGCCACAAATTTGGAAAGATTTCAGAGAATGTTGTAATTTCCACTGTTTTATGCATACAGGTGGAGTACTATAGTACATTTTAGTTATGCTACTTTGACACAGTGGGCGTAAAGGTAAAGTTCTTTGCATTGTTTAATGCTGATCAAATTCCTTTTTTTTAGGAATTTTGTTGCTATCTGACCACAATTCATTAGGCCATCAATCTATTGTAATACCTGAAGCAACGGCAAACTGTACATGCCACAGCTAAGTCCCTGGATTGGCAGAGTATATTGTTTTTAGCAGATTTTTTTTTCACATATATTTTTCTAACATTTAACTTCCTTCAAATTTCAAAAATGTTAAATTTACCCGTGGTTGGAAGTAATTAAAGTCACACCAGCTGGTTTGATTAGCAGTTCATGTCAGTCTCTTTGACTGGGTGAACACCTTTAGAAAACCTGTTGAGCTGAAACCAAAATACTTTGTGCTTATTTCATGGCTGTTTCCTATGAAAAAGACCTTTTATGATTTAAAGAAAAGATGAAAGAAATACTAGTAAGGAAAGAGTAGTAAAAAGCTTGAGTTTGTAAAGGCGCACACTTTATTTGGTATTTGACTCCTGCTATGCAAAGGGTTAAAGGGAAAATTGTCTTCAGTAGAGGATCGCGTACTCAGCAAACTAACTACAATTGGATAGCAGATACCTTGTTTACTCTTTTGTTTGTTTTTTAAGTTTTCTGTTTGTATGAGAAGGTTTGTCATGTTGTCATTGAGCCCAAGAGGGAGACTGGTTGACTACATTGGGTAAATAAAAGCTACAATGGTAAGGGGTCCTTTAGCTATTACAGAATACCTTTGCTTTTGTGAGGCTTCTACAACTGCCTAGTCTAACTCTGCACACATTTCCTTGTACACATGCCCATAGAAAAACATCATAATACTTTCAGCATACATTACCATTCATAAAGTCAAATAAAAGAATCTAAAGTCAAAGAGACAGAAGGGAGACTTTCACCAGTTAAAGCCAATTGAAAGGAATTAGGAACTGAGTTCTGCTAATCACAAATCACACACAGTTCTATCTCCAACAAGAAGAAATTAATATTCACACAACTAAATCAAAGCAATTATAATGAGCTAGGTTAAATAAAACAGAACCACACACCTTATTTGGAAACATGTCACTGAAAATCCCTGGTTTTATCCCCTTTTTGATAGAATTTGATGGTAAAAGAGGTTTTAAAGTCACTAGTCACGTGCATTCAATGTTTACAAACTGAGCTGAGCCATTGAAGCTTGTAGTGAGAAGAACCAAGTGGCTTTTTGTGGCTCCTGCTTGTCCCTCAGTCAGATTGTCATTGCTACCTTTTGCCTTGCTTGGTGACTGTCATCAATCACAAAACCCCCAAACAGTGAGAACAGCACCTCAAAAAGGGTGAAAAGAGACTTTAACGCCCCAGTTTTCAAGGCAGTGTCACACGTAAACAGAGAGAGCCAAGAGCCACATCTGGCAGTCCAAGCTAGAATTGCATGAGGGTGGCTGTCATGGACTTAGGCAAGGGAAAAGTGAATCACTTGTACACCGTCGTAATGACCTTCTACTCTAAACAAAGAGAACATTTGTGCAGGCATAAATTAATGGATACTATTAACATATTCTGTGTCTTAGAACAGTAAATGTGGGTTGGGCCGTAGTAGCTCTCATCAGGCAGCAGCCAATGAGATCTCACGTGAAATCAATCGCACTAATTTGGTGAGATTTGGGACATGTCATTCAGAATGAGGCTGACCAATGAGCGGCCAGCTGGGGAATGGATCCAGTCATCAAATGGCATGAACAGAAGCATTGAGGCTCAGACCTGCATGCATAAAGCATAAGGAAACCAAGTCCACACAGTCATTTTGCAAGTCAGATTAGTTTGTGTTTGAGACTAACATCAGTAGTGGTGGTTTGTGAGAAGAGGTTTTGTGAATTGACATTGTATGCACGTTGTGTGTGAGTAAAATGGCTACGACTGCAGTCAATCCGTACTTGGCCAGTAGTGGTGGGTCATCCATGACTGGTGGACAGAGCGATCTAGACGCAATGCAAGTGCCTATCTCCAGCCAGGGCTACCATCATCACCAACTGCACAGAGATTTGGATAGTATGAAGTATATGTCAGGGATGACCCACAATCAGAATGGTCACCCAGCCCTTGGTCATCACCCTCAGCAGTGGCTGGGCCTGCACAACACGGAGACAAGTCACTGGTCCACGGCGGGACACATGGGGAACCTTTCCCCTGGGCTGCACCACCAGGATATTAAGCCCCAGCAGGACATGCAAGGGGTGACGATGCACCATCGCCCGCAGCAGATTCACCCGGCTCACGCGGCCGCCTGGCACACCCCGGTCAACATGAACAACATGAGTAACGGCAGCGCTCAGCTCTCCCAAATGCAGCACTCGGCCTACCTGATGAACGGCATGCTGTCCCCGGGCCAGGGCATGCACCACGGGCTCAGAGACACCGTTTCCCCGGACTCGAACGACCCTTACGGAGAGCACGGCCACCATCACGAGGGAGTCTCCGACGAAGACGCACCTTCCTCGGATGATCTAGAAACTTTTGCCAAACAATTCAAGCAGCGACGGATCAAGTTAGGATTCACCCAGGCCGACGTTGGGCTCGCCCTAGGAACTCTATATGGTAACGTATTCAGTCAAACTACCATTTGTCGTTTCGAAGCGTTACAACTCAGTTTTAAAAACATGTGTAAGCTGAAGCCTTTACTCTCTAAGTGGCTCGAGGAGGCCGATTCCACATCTGGGTCCCCAACAAGCATTGATAAAATCGCTGCTCAGGGCCGTAAGCGAAAGAAGCGTACGAGCATTGAAGTCACCGTAAAAGGAGCCCTTGAGAACCACTTTCTGAAGGTGCCCAAACCTTCAGCTCAGGAGATCACAGCCCTGGCTGACTCTCTGCAGCTCGAGAAAGAGGTAGTGAGGGTATGGTTCTGTAACAGGCGACAGAAAGAGAAGAGAATGACACCCCCAACCAACATAGGGCCGAACGGAGAGATCCTGATGGACCCAATGGACAGTCCCATGCACGGTTCTCCTATAGACAGTCTGGGCCGCACTGGAAGCCCACAGTACTCCACCGGCGAGTGCTCTCCCATCATGGGTGGAGGTAGTAGTGGTCATTGCGGAGGAGCGCCCAGCACCCCTAACTCCCTCCCTGGGTCCCTGCCTCCCTCATCATGTGCAGTGCCGCAGCAGCAATCTGTTGTTACCAGTACCTTGTCCTATCATAACTCATCGCCGCAACAACAACAGCAGCAGCAACAACAACAGCAACAGCTCCATCACCAGTTGAGTAGTCACCAAACACATTCACCTTTACCTTTATCACCATCTGTCAACTAGTGTCAACATCTCAGTGTGTAAAGAAACTATTTTTTCCTTCCCTATGGAAACTCCCAGAATAACATTGTTATAAACTGGTCGCATACTTACAGACACACAGACGGAATGATGAAGCCACTGTGCTTTTTCTAGAATCAAGAACAGGACAATTTTCCTGTGGACAATATGCTGCTGGGCAGCCTGAAACAAAAATAGCTTCTTCGCCCCATCCGATGGCAAAACTATACAGGAGCTTCTACAGCGCGCTCTAGTGAGCATCCCTGAGAGTGAAGATTGGAGGTGTTTGTTAATCAAAGTAAAACGCTCTCTAAGTTGTACATTACTCATACATGTAGTGACTGATATGGAATCAATCCACAATTGGTGAGTAATGGTCTTTTGTGATGGACTATTGTGTGCTAAGTCATCACCCAACCTATCAATCACAAAAAGGCGTCAGCCCGTGTGACTGACTGACTGATCGACCAATCAGTCACCACTCTGATCGATCAGTGACTGACCATGCACAGATGAGTATAAACTCTTCTTTATATATACTCTAACCGAGAAATTTTATGAATGAAAAAATTGCAGTCAGAAATGTTTCAGTTGTGATAAATGGTTATTGAATACTTTTTGATACCTTGGTTACACACACAATTAAAACTGGCAAATAACGTTGTCCAACTTTACCTCAAATATCAAGTGTTGTTATGTTAAAGAATTAGATATTGCTCAAGTGGATTAGATGAGTTGAGATAACCCTTGATACTGTGACATAAGCATGGTATCTTACATTATAAAACCCTCAAAGCAGTTGACATCTCTTATGAAATTGGGCCAAAACAAGATTCAATGTATGTATATCAATTTATCTTGCATTACAACAGATGTAACCAAGGTGCCAAAAATATCCAGTAATCTTTGTATGGAACAAAATACTCAATGCAAAATTTCAAAATTCTTTTACCTTTCCTCATGGAATTTGAAAGAACATTTATATAAGTACTGCTGGAAAATAATTACAGGCGAATTGCAAAGGAAAACGTTCTTTAAAACTTGCACAGTAATATTATTTAATATGAGTGAAAGGACATCTGTAGAAGAAATAAGTAGATTAGTACAAAATATTTCATACCTTATTCATTCTATTAAGAGATAATAATTGAAGACAATGATCTCAGTGATTGAACAAATCTGCTATATATAAATGTTTATTCTGAACTTTTATGAGTTCTCGTTTGCAACGAGAATTGAAAATTACACGTTGTACAATACTGCACATATAAAAGTGTACAATTTCTAGTAAAGAGAGGTTAAAGGTATTTCTTTATGAAGAAAAAAACCAGTGTACAGTAATTATTATAACCACTTATTATTATTATTATTATAAACCTTTGCAATTAGTGAATGACGTAGCATATGATGTTG
Organism: Haplosyllis anthogorgicola; assembly: GCA_038406195.1. Classification (NCBI taxonomy): domain Eukaryota; kingdom Metazoa; phylum Annelida; class Polychaeta; order Phyllodocida; family Syllidae; genus Haplosyllis; species Haplosyllis anthogorgicola. The sequence continues at coordinate 9,805 of JBCAUI010537027.1, forward strand.
ACAGTGGAACTTTTAATTTATTGTAGATCTATTATTTATTGTAGATCTATTGTTTTTGATAGATCTATCGTTGATTTTAGATCTATTTATTATGATGTTGCGTGAAGCGTACAGTGCATAATATGATTTGAGTCAGGATTGTTGAAAATACTCCATAACGCTCTATAATTCTATGTTTTGTATTGCAAGTTCGGCCAAATAGTTTGTGGCCTTATCTGCTACTATTTATTTTCAATGTTAAATATTAATGCCATTCCTTTTCTTAAAAAATATATATGTCCAAAGTGTGAAAGATTTTTTGCTTCAAAAAAGATTTACCGTGGTTTCAAAATTACTAAAAAGTCAGAAAACAAGAAACTCAATTAAGTCCCATGATATTTCAATGAAGATAAAATAAGTAATTTCTATTTTTAATGTTTAACTAATTTGACAGAATTTATCACTTGAGATTAATGCTATAGTCCCCAAATTCTGCTATAAGATACTCTATGAAATAGATCTGAAGTATTTTAGTTATGTCATTTTATGCTAAACATTGTTATTTATATACGGTTTCTATGTGTGCTTCCCAATAATTCATTCTTCACTTCGTTGTTAAGCATATTCATATTTTATTATAATTATTATCTTTGCATTTTCATAATTATCAAAAACTTATACAGTGTATGGTATGGTATGGTATAAATATGACTTTAAGAGTGAATGAAAGCAACATTTGATTAAACTTCTTGTTTTATTTCTTACACCAAATGAATAAGTAAAATGTAAAATGTTTAAACAGTAAGAAAGAAAATCACAATAAATGAATATGTTTTTGTAATTTAGAAAATTTGTGTCAGTATTTTTATGTACGTTACTGTTAGGCCATAACAGTTAATAGTTTACACCAAAGGTAACACAGTCATGTTTCTATTATATTTTGTACAACATTTAGCCCTTTGGCAAGTCGTACAACTTTAATGGGCCTTTTCATATTGCACAGTAAAACTGTGCTAAAGCAAATGTATGGCAGTCTTGCCTTGCTTGATTTATAGGTTTGAGTTAAAAGTGAAGTAATTTAAGTTACGAGCTTCACAGGGCCAAGGATCAGCCCTTAAAATAAAATTATCAAATTAGATCTGTGTACAATTCAAGTTGTAAAGCCTACAGATTTATCAAATTAAATCTGTGTTTATTTCGAACGGTGAAATTTATTGAATCTTGTTCGCCATAAAGAGTCGTTGAGCATGCATATAAATATACACCTACATTGTAGATTACAGCTGAAGGTGTAGTAAAGTTACAAGTTTTGGATGAAGTCTACTCACCTTCTGGCTGAGCACACTTTGTGCTATAATATTAGGTATATTGAAATCGAATACGTGAAATTGAATGTAAAGTACTTGATAACCATCGTCGCAATAGTACCTTCGTATAAATCAGGCAAAATAAGTGAGAAACACTGTTGTGATATCGTTGGTGTATGGTTACAAGAGAGATTGTTAAATTGACAAAGTGAAATGTGTGTTGCCTCGGGCAAAAAAGCTGTAGCGCTCTTTCACTGTTTATTGTTCCTAAGGTGCCCATTATTGTGCCCCCTTAACGCTGCGAAAGCCAAAGAACCCTTGCTTGAAAAGTCCTCTCCTGGTTTTACGAAGCCTCAAGTTTGTGACTGGAGAGAAAGGGACGAGAATTGAAGGGTTTTTGGTCAAATGTATGAGCACAAAACGTTTCATTGGGTTCTTATTAAAGCGATGGTGACAGCATTAGGCCTGTCAGTAACACTTCACAATTGTAAAAGTCATGGGTGCTTACGTGAAGGGCGATGAAACTCAGTATTTAGGGCAAAAGTAAGAATTGTTACCGCTGTAGACATGTTGAATCGACTCCCTTTTAGGGGTAAATTTCTCTCGTGAGGTATTGCGATTTAAAATTAGGTGTATCAGGCGATCAGATGAAACTGTACTAAACTGTGGGCGTTGTCAAGTCTGAAACATCGACGGGTTTCTAATATTTAAGGTTTTGTACACGAGTTGCAGTATATTTATTAAGTACAAATGCTACAATCAAAACCTTGGATGATCTTGCAAATAATACCATAAACGCATGGCTGTACGCCGATATATTTGCTGTTTTGAAAAGAAAGTGCATGGAAAGTTACAAGCGAACAGAAATTGACACTTCAATGCTTCAGCATCAAAATAAGGACTGTTATGAAAAGATGCTACATTTCTAATGTAACAAAAGCAAGTGACGAGATATTTATCAAGTGGAACCAAGTTATTACACCATGTCAAAGGCATTTTAACAGCTGTCAGATAAAATATTAAACTTGATACTTTAAATGTTGGGATCACGTTTTGTGAGTTGAACAACTGTCTAAATAAGAATGCAATATCTTCGCTGGACAATTGAAGCATTTGTTGAAGACCAGCTTCCTGGGGCTTTGACCACGTATTTGTACAAGCTGTGCCCTATCATTGCAGGTTGATTTTATTGACTAGTACAACTTTTGAATGTTTACTAGACATAATTAAAATTGATCATTGGTGATAAATAACGAGCAGGTTGTATAGCAGTGAAATTGCATATACAGATCGCAAGTAAATATGCAGAAAATACAACACTAGTATTTGGTGCCTATGGTACACAATATTACAGCATATTTAAATTCGGATCAGTTCCTTTGCAAAAGAGTCATATGAACGTATAAATGCAAGAATTTACGAATCATACTTTTAATTATCAGATGCACGTTGGGAATTAAAGATCTTTCTACATTCCCGTACATATTTGTTATGCAATGACACATTAAAATGGGTACAACTTCGAAAAAAACCTCCAGCTTTATGCTTTTTTTGAATCTTGCAGATTTTATCCAAAATGACGAAAATAGAACTTGCACTTAATTTCATTTGACACACATATTTGTCATAGATACCTTGAAACCAATGCGAAGTTTACCTGAAGTTGATTATTGTTATTAACCAAAAGTGGCGCCAGAGAAAATAGCTCCTTATAAGGAGCCTACAATACTCAGGTTTTATTTGGGCTATACCATCAAATTGTCAATTTATCAAAACAAGCTTCTTCCTAAACGTACAAAATGTTTACAAGAAATAAGCATGTAAGGTTGAGGGCTTTCTTTAGCTCTGTGTATTGCTAAACTAATTATTTTGTTACGCAGAGAGAAGACCTTTCAGGGGAGAGAGATGTCACTTAATGGCTGATTTCTATGTTATTTAACAGCCACCGTTTAATGCCAGTTTTGCGCCAGGACCGAACTTGATATAATTATAGACATTACATGCTCAAGTTACGGGAAAATTACAGCATTCTTGCCATCATAACATTTGGCTTCCTTTTTTGAGCCGAAAAACGTGCCGCAAATTTTCGCCATTTTAAGTCAAATTTGTACTTACGACAAACCATGGCAAAGTCGGCCACCCTCTTGCAAGACATCATTGTGTAGGATCACTAATGTAATTTCAAGACATCAAAAGTATTAACTTTTTCTTCCCTAGCAACATGAAGCCAGCCAGGGCCATGTAAGGTTGCTTTTTGTACTTAACGTTTTGGTATACCTTTAGAGTAAAAGTGCTTTAAATTTAGGAATAGTTGAAAAAGGTAGACAAGGATGACCTATTGCTGACTTCCATGTCAAACACCCTTTTAGATTTAAAATTTGATAACGGACATAAGTGAATTTACAGTAACCTATTTGAGGTGTTAAATATCCATGTTCGTTTTCTTATCTGATGATTTTTACGAAAAAGTAAAGTTTGGACCATAAATAAAGGCAATATCAAACAATGAATTATTAGCATAATAGAAAACCTGGAATTAATCTCTGTTTCAAAGATGTTCAACTGGATTTACATTCATAACACGACAACATTAGGATTCTGACCGTTTGCTTATATAAGAAAGATGAAATATTCAATTGGAGATTTAGAAAAAAAACCTTCAGAAACTTATCCTGTCAAAAGAATGACAAAGATAGTGAAAAGAATCCATTGTGGTGAGCAACAGAACTCGTGTTACCGAGCAGAAATGAAGTGAAAACTCGAGGGAAATTGATAAAAGGACAAAAATGATAGACTTGATACCAAACCTGATAAAATCAACTTGCCATAGAAAAGCATGCAAGCAAGCAGGGGGTAAAGGGGTGAAAGGGTTAATAGGGTTAAAGTTACTGACAGCACAAATCTTATGTACCCCACAGTCAATCGCTAGTGCGAATAATAACCTAAACTTAAATGGTCAATTTAATGTGTTAAGTGCGTACATCACGTGCAAAATGGCCTCCTTTGTATAGTTGTATCAAGTCTCTGTACTGACCATAATACACGTATACTTTTCACCCTTTTGAGTTTCATATACTTTTGCAGACCTGGTTACCAATTGTAATCTGAGGCTTACCAAGGGGTTCTTGGTTAGTTTTAATTGATTAATAAAAAAATTGAGGTCAGTTTCAGATAATGATCTAATTATGAATTGTTAGTCACGCGATGTTATTTTGATGTTCATTTCAAGTTACTTTGTCAGGTTGTCTGACTAATCTTTATTAACTGATTTATACCCGTAAAATTAACCTCAAATTATGGCGATTGTGCTAAATAGTCCCAGAGGTGAAGGGGTAAACGTTACAGGGGTTTTACTTCATTCTTGCAGTAAAATATGCATAAAAGCAAATGTAATGAAACTTAGGTTGTAAAGTTTAAATATCCATGTCACGAAACGTAATTCTAAATAAAATCATTATTTCAGTGAAATAAGTCATATAATTAAGTAATAAGTTTATAAAGTATAAAGTGTTACAAATCATTATATGATGTAGCACTGAACCATACATTAACGCACGAATATCTCAGCTGATTAAACAGTTATAACTAAATGGCTGTAATAATCCTGCTTTGTGTATTTGGACCTAAAATAGATTTATAACCTTGTAAAAGTATTGCATAGACATGTGTTTACAGTGTAAGCTACACATATAGCAAATTTTATATCTCATGAACATGTTAATGTTTAATGCTAAAATTGACCATTAATCTCTGGATGAGATGTTCTAAAACTGTTTCCACATAAATCAAATTTGTAGGTCTAACATGAAAGGGCATGTACAAGTGGGAGCTTTTCAGTTCCATAGCAAATCTTCAAATAAAACTCTGCAATAGAGTTTGACAGATATTTCAGCTAGGACATTAGGTCAAAAGTGGTAGAGCATTAAGTGTTTCTGTAACACTATGGCTTCCCCATACACACACCTAAGCTTCAAAGCCCATTCAGACCAAATTTAGTCAAAATATTATCAAAGCATTGTGCTTGCTGTGAAAATGCCCCATCTGGGGTCCCTAAAGGCCCCCTCAAACCTGCCTCCAGCCTCACACAAAAGGGACAGGGGGTAATAGGACTTGTCACTGAAGTAGTTTTGCTTGGGACAGGTAATGAAAACTAAAGGACATCCTCCTTGAAATATTGAAGCTTTTCATCAGGTCACTGCAAAGTCAACCATCATTGTTTTGACTGTTTGCTGTGCTTGTTTGCCTAAGCCTGGTCCTTTTATGGGACTGGTCATATAGTTTGTGACCAATGCCTTGAAATCCTCTGATGAGCACACACAAGTCAGGCTGAGCCCATTCTTCTGCTTGTCACTGGCAAAATAGTCAAAAATTGACTTATGTTCATCACGGGAAATATAACTAAATTAGAGCTGTAGGCCGGTTAGTATAGGTCACATTTGTTACTTGTGCTTCTGCCATATTGAATGGACCAAACCATTTGTAGGTTCAGCTGGGCAACACTTTATCAAACCATGTTTCCATAGGAAAAACCTCAGTTAAAATGGAACTTGTATTGGGCATGTTTTCAGTGAACATGCTGAACAATAAGTTTGCTGAATCAATTTACTCTTATGACAAAAGCTTTGTAGGTTAAGGTTGCCTCTTCAAGCAAACCCGCCGTACCCACGCAAAGTGCAATATTTGTACATCTGAAATCCATAACCCAGCCCATGCGAAACTTTTTACATAGAACACCTAGAAAAAATGCCACTTGAAAGTAATCTATCATTTGGATTGTTTAAGGAACTGACAGATTGTTGTTCCACTGAAGAGGTCCTTAGTTAAGTGGTCCACTATTGCCTTTATTGGCAAATCCTACAGCACCTTTTATTTTTGTGCAATTTTCTGCACATTATATTATCCAGACAATATTAAAAACACAAAGGTATTATTTGAAGTTAATCAAATGTTACAAACTGACAATTAAAATCACAAAGTCAAAAGGTGCAAAGGAAAAAGCCTTGCTGTTCCTTTTACACCCTGAGGGGGTTGTGCCTAAACTGATAGTTGAGTGAACTGCTGTTTTAGGGAGAAATGAAAGGGGGGACACGCTATACAATTCAACCTGGATAGTTTAGTGCATGGCTTGATATAGGAAATAGGAAAGAATCAATTGGTGTTGTTTTTGTTATTTAAACGACAACTTTTTGGGGGGAATAATTTAGTGTTGTTATGCTATATGATATCAAAATATCTTCTTGCAAACGCTGATCGAATAAACACAAAATTATTGGTGAGCGTGTGTTGCCGTCATATTTAGTTAGTGTTTGTTTCAGTCTTTCTTTTTGTGCATCTACGTTGCTTCAAATTGCTTCCCTACATGGGAATGTCCTTATTAGGCAGTACACCCCTGTAAGGCAAAGCACTGATGGAACAGTTACTGGTGCTGTGAGGTGATGTTTAAACCTGCAGATGGTTGAACAGCTAGATGTCTAATTACTAGTTATCACAAACAATAAAACACTACCACCTCACACCAGCTGCCTCCTCCCTGCAACACAGAAAATGTAAAGGGTTGAAGGGAATAGGTTGAGTTGGGGACAACAGTAACTTTGAACTTGCACTTTTATCCAATATTGTAAGACCACATTGAAACATTTCACAACTCATCCCGATTGGTAGTGAAGAGTAATGAAAGTTTTTGCATGCTAAAAGGTAATTCTTTCCAATTGGAAATTCAATGGAAATTGCCTTAAATACTTTACATATCACCATAACCACTTTATAATTTACCACCCAGGGGAAAACAATCAGTTTAAAAAGGTCTCACTAATAGCACCGCTGTGACTTGTAAGTCACCACAAGATAGGCTAGCTACCAGTCACAACTCATTAGTGCCACACTTGAAACTCAGCACCGAAATAACAAGCTGATGATCAGACTAACACGACCAACTGAAACCTATCTCCCTCTAATTATTTTGGCCTACCATGCTTTAAATTGCCTTATTCAACATGCCTTTAAGTGGTAAGAGGGCCTCGACTCACATCAAGCAAGACCAAAGCCCGCCAGGAGAGGATCTGAGGAAAGAGGTGGCCTGGTTGATCAAAAAGAGAAGAACAGCATAAAAATACACGAACACAAGGCAGAGAAGGAGAGACAGAAACAGACAGACAGACAAACAAACAGAGAGAGACTATTTGTCCTCGGACAGAGAAACAGTAAGACAGTCAGACAGACAGGAAATACTCTTTGCACTTAATAGGAAACATTTAGAGGGTAAATTATGAATTTTCACAGGTTTAATATTCAGACGAGATTCTTTAGTGCACGGGTTCTTAACCGAAACGCCTTCAGCTGGCTGGTTTGATACAGTCGTCTCAGTCTCAATGCACTGAGAATGTCAGTGTGTATACCAAAAGATGCTTTTACCCTGCATCGTGAAACTGGGTCACATTATTTTTGACGCAACAGTGATTCGATGTTAAAATGTCATCGCATTAAAGACCTCGTAAGTTATTGAAATGATGCAAAAGGCTTAGGACTCAAGTTGTAACAGTTGTCACATAAAATCAATATGAAAAAGGGTGAGAAATTCGTAATGAAATCACAGGTGTACATTTTGATTTATGTGCAGAATATTTTTGCTAGAAAAAAATGATACGAGTGGAAAAACATCCCAAATAAATCAATAAGATAACACTTGGTAACACAATGATGTTGAAAAAGTGTATATATTTAAAAATAGATTACAGTTCATTAGTTCAGAATACATTTCAGTTGCTTGCCAATGAAATGATTAGTTATATTACCATGGTTACTTTGTAGAAAGTTTGTTTTAGTTCTACATCGTTGATACTAATCCTGTTCAAAGGCCTTAATATCAGAGCTTTGTTTTATATTGGAATATCATACACAACATGGTTAGGGCTGGCACAAATATGGTGTTGTAACCCTTTTATGTTCAATGGTTTCATTTTACCTAAAGCGGACCTCAGAAAAGAATGTCTACAACACAAACAAACAACGGTTTTTGTTTGTGAACAAATCATCTATCGACAAGATGTATTTTAATATAACATCCTTGTAGTAAAGTATGTGAATTACTGCTAGAGATTTTGAGTAATGGCCTATTTATTCTTTATCGAATGACACTAATAAGTAGCACATAATATATACCCTAAATAAGTACATGCTCGGGTACACAGCCGTTCACGAAAGATCATTCACCGTTATTGACCATACAGTGTATTTACCAAAATAATACGCAAGTTCTGAAAAAATCTATGTCAAACATTGATTGATCTCAACATGGAGACTTCCTCTGCCTAATGTAACAGCATTACATTGTCATTTTCAACTTGTAAAACATGAAAAATGTCCTTTTCAGAGCTGAAATTGTTAGCAAAAGGACATTTGGCATCAATAGATTGAGTGTCGGTGTTCATCCATCATAGCACATTTCCTTTTCCTCCCATAATGTTCAAATCAAGTTATGACAGCAATTCTTCATCAATCTGTGGACCCAACACTATATTAGCCATCATTGAATAATACCCAGCATTACCTTTAATAGTCATTGTACCATTTTTGGTCGGGGGTTATGAAGAGGCTATTTGGCCTCACAGTTATGTTCACAGCTGCTTTGATTAATGTCATTTTTTAAACGCTGACCTCTAGCTATAATGAAGAAAACAGTAACTGAAATAATAACTGTACAAAATTCTCTTCTATATGCCATTGGTTTACAATAAGTATATTAGACACAGAAACTTTTAACATGCTGAATATATTGTACCTTTATTGGGTCATCCTTATTAGGAGAAAACTAACAGTGACTTTGTTGTTGTATTGGATTAGACAAAGTGAGAATAATATCAAATCTCAGCCCATCTGTGCCACTTGTATAACAGATATCAATTTCTTTCATAAAAAGATAAACTGTTTCTGTAAACCTTTGTTCCAAATATTATGATTACAATGTATTATGTAATGAAGCCACAACGTTCACTTAACTCACACCTTTAAGGGAACAATGTGAATTCCCTTATTCCCTGAGCTCGGTCTTTGTACCAATATCAAGTGAATTGGAACAGAAATGTCGGTGGTGAGCAGCTACCCACTGTGTCAATAGTCTCGGTGGATCTCAACTTCAAAATTAAGGAAATTAAGTAAAGTATGGATGAAAGAAGCTAACACTTGATCCTTTCAATAGTAGGTTACACTTAAGAAGTGTCATCAAATGTCAGAAATAGGTGTATGAGTGTTGAGCTTCAGTGTTCAGTCATGTATTTTCTCGTGCATTTGTACATCAATGTCATTTGGTTGCGAGGAAAAATGATGAGAAAGACTGACGGACAGAAAGACCCATTTACAAACAGACAGACAGACACACACACACACACACACACACACACACACACACACACACACACACACACACACATACTGAAATTTAGAGCTGCATACACATGTACGGAGTTCCTTTCGTGGTATTTATTTAAAAGTACATTAGCGAAAAACGGATTCAAGTCGTAATTCTTCTTGTACAATAGTCGCGTTTCAATTTCATATTTCACGGAAGAGGAACAATCGCTTCTACGATTTTTACCGACGGTAGAAACTGTACGTTTCACTTACGTCTGTGTTGCGTTTTAACGAGCATCACAATGTACGTGTCCGCGGGAATGATTAATGTCCGTCCTAATCAATAATAAGTTATTTTAATAATCCTACTACAATATTTACTCAGACTCAATGTGTATTTACGTTGCCATAGAAACATGCTAAGGTAAACAATTCATATTCAGGTTCAACATATATTAATTTCACTCGTTACCATGGATATTATTTTCAAGGTTTCATTTTTTCGTCTTTTGAGCAAAGTTACACGAAGTGTTGTAATTATTTAATGCAACAGAGAATCTGAAATGTGAATGTGTCTTTAAATGGGTGAATTGTCGCGAAATTTCGTAATTTGTGTGCAGTTATGATATTGCATGTTACAGTTCTGGCGATGAAACATGTTGGCGAACAAGTTACCGTAGATGACAAATGACAAAATTTAGCTGAAAAATGATTTTGTTATCTAATAAGCCCCAATATTAAATTCCAGCGGGAATATAATTTCAATTTGATCTTGCCAGGAAATTCAGTTTTATGTCTCAATTAAAGTTGAATAATTCCCAGGAAATTTCGTTTCCCTTCCAATAATTGGGGGTTGTAAAGAGTTTGGGTTGGAGCATGGGCAACTCCTCATCTGTCGCATCTCTCTGCACGGCGGTTCCAATATCTTGCGCCGTTTAGGAAGACTGCGCGATGCTATGTGAAACGGTAATGTTTTCAGTCGTGTCTCTTGATTTTTGTCCGTGTGTACATTACAATGTGCTTCTGATCAAGTCTAGTTCAGTTAATAACAACCCACATTTAGGCATTTACCAGTGTGAGTTGCCACAATAAATAAATAAACCCTAGAAAATGTAGAAAACTCAATATAATCAGAGGGTAAAAGAGTGCTGTTACAAATTAAGAGTCATGAAACGTAAACAGAAACCGACTTTTTGCTCGTAAATAGCAGAATTGTCATTGCATTTCAGTTTGACTTATTACAGTGGGAATAATGTAAAACCACATTATATGGAATATTATGGAAATGGCGGGAAGGGAGGGAGAAAAGGGAAAGGGGGTGTCCGAATTATGATTAATAATGTGAAGGAAGCATATTGTAAAATTGGGGAGGGGGGTTGTATGGAATTGGGGAGAGGGGGATGAGGTTTGCTCACTTTATTATGGTGCTTGGGCATGCCTAGCTGTTATGTGAGCAGGCTTAATGCAATGGCCCCACTGTCAGCTAAATCCTAACATTGACGACGGGCCATGAATTCATGAATAGCCTGATGAAGCCAAAATCAACTTCTCCAAATGTATGCGTAAAGAGTAATTAATCGACAGGGGCTGCTGCCATTAGTGTTTGTTTCCTTTTTATTCTGGCGCAATTTAGAGGGGGCCCCTGCGACAGTCAAATGACATTGATTTGTCTTGTAAATGTGTATGAAATATTAATAGAATTGCATGACCAAGCCATCTCTCTGTCGTCTCTCTCTCGCTCCACTCGGTTTGTGTATTCGAGTATTCAGGGCCCAACTTCATTTCAATTGCTAATGTGCTAAATCCGTGTGCACGTCAGGTCCGCACAAATTTCCATATCCATAAATACGGTCTCCCTCGTCTGGTTAAGACGTAGTCTTGGTGTTTCTCTTCACTACTACAACTATCACTTTTTTGTTCTTGTGAACAGTCACGCATCTTTTTGGATATATACTTCATTAACATTTGTGAATCGTTTAAAAAGAAATACTTCGGGCTAATTACTTGAGAGTAATTGACTGACAAACGCAAAGGATCCAGGAGCGAAAGAGAGCGACAAAAAATGGCGGGAGTTTTTAAGACGGAAATGAACATCTTTGGTTTTAATATTTGGAACAAAAAGGGAAAAAAAACCGTAACAATAAGTTCCAAAACACTAAAATTTTACGATTAATGTTTTTGTCATGTGGCAGTTTAACATGAAAGAGACAAAGAATCAACATCTCGTCATCACTCGGAACGGAAACATCTTGTGGTTTGGAACGGTACAGAACACACCACCGGATCCTGTGAGATCATACGTCGTCGAACATGGAGCCGCCTTGGAATCCGGAACTTGCCCGGGAGCAGCCACCAGCACATGACCGTCACACTGTGGGTCCAGGCCGCCAGAGCGATGCTTTTGCGGTGCGGAAAACCCTGCGTCATCCACCTCCCGTACAAGGTAGGATTTTACCAGTTTTTGTACCTCGCATATCAATAGCATGTAGACATAGATTGGCAAGGGCGAGATATAATGTTTGCTCTTTTAGAGGCGACTGCCTTAAGGGCCAAAGGCTTTAAATTTCCGTCTGTTGCCAAAATTGAAAGCTAGTACACAAGGTATACACGAGCTTTTTATTTTTGTCATATCATTTGAAAAGGTCATATTGTTCTACCTCGGTGTTTAATTTCTTCAAGTCATATTCGGTTCTGTTTGCGAATCAGACGGTTTTTCTCAAGGTTGGAAACTCAGAGACGCCACCCGCGAAAAACGTTACTACTTTTCAGGTCCACTTCCGCATAGAACTTTCATTGTTTTACAATTTTCGAATATTTTTAATATTTTTGCCTAAATTTTATATTGTTCTTGATAAGTTGTGATTAATGGTTTATGAATGCTGCCATATTACTACTGCTGATATAAATGATAACGTAAGTCAAACGTTCGCCCTCCAGGCTCTTTCAGGCAGACAACAGTGAAGTAATACTCCGAAACAGGAAGAGTAAAACCAACCCAGAATTATTCATGTATATGTATTCATACATTTATTGTGTTGTTTTATCATGAAAGTATTCGATCATGCAGTTTAAATCTCCCACTTTGTCACAATTGTTCAGCATGACCTTATAAAGAATATAGGTTGACAGGGAAGCAACAGGATCAAATATTTGGTCACATCATGTGTACATCCTGCACTGTTATTTTAGATCAAAACAAATTTGTGAGCTGCGGCGTTTTGGACTTCCATCAATATATAAGACCTGTGCAAACTGTACGTGATCATGTGTCTGACAATATTGGGTCCAGATTGTTAAAGTTTTCTCAAAATTAAAGGAAAGAAGGAATCCCGGACCAGGTCAGACCGTCTTCGTCTCCAAAAGTTGAGGTTTTATTTAAAGTAAGCTTCTCACGTCGGAATAAAAGAAAATATTGCTAGATTAAAAATATCAGTTGCACAAGCTTCAGGGTCCTCTCCGATTAAAGCGGTTGATCTTCAATTGATCATTGCACCATAAAAACCCACAAATTTTTGTTGTTGTCTCTAAACTTGCAGCAGCTGCAACCAGACGAGCACCTTAAGGCGGTCACCTAGAGCATGTTAGAAGGACTTCAATCCGACATTTCAGGGCCGCAATCAACGTTTAATGAAACTTTTATTGCAGCTTTGGTCTCCTCCGAGGCCCTCGCGATCGACACCGGGGATACATCACGGCTAATTGGCCCGGACTGGTGCACGTGACGGCGACCTACACAAAAGTATAGCACCCATAAGACGGTAGAGAAAGATGCATTTCTACGGGGCCGTTAGTCGGAGCTATATCCGTAAAATACACCATAGAGCACAATAAGAGAAAATGATTGCATTGCACTTGGCAGAAGGTGGGTGAGCTGGGATTGAGAGGGGGTGTAGCAATATTTTTGTCAGGGGGTCACTGTTAAGGACAATCATTATGACAAATTGCTTTTTTGGAAGTTTGATCTCTGACTTACATTTGTACAAATCACAATCACAGTTGAGATCAATTAAGTTCATTAGTCTATCACGCTTTGCGTTGATAGACTTCTGTAGACGGCAAGGTGGTTCGTCCATGAAGTCAAAAGTTG
>JBCAUI010537028.1:0-11012 GCA_038406195.1 Haplosyllis anthogorgicola
GGTGGTCACTTTTTCTTTGTTTATATTGTGACGTCATGTTGCTAAGGATGATGTCATTAACGTCATTCGATAGACCCTTACGTTCTGACGTAAAGGCAAATTCATTAATTATTTATCGACCCCGTAATCAGTATAAACTTTAAAGAAGAATCAGTGCATAATGGGAAAAATTAAGTGATTGGAAAGCTCATCATTCAAATCAAATGATAAAAGGAATGTGAGATTTTTTTTTGTGTCTTGGGGCTTCGCGGTGTTACAAGATATTCTGTCGGTTATCCCAACAAAAGTGTCGGTCATCTATTCGATGTGCGGTATGCGAGAAATTTCAATTGGTTTTGTAAATAATAAAAGTACACACTTCCAACAAATATAAACGGCTAAGACAGGTAGCAAAACAAAAAGGATAAGACAGGCAAAATTTACCAAATCAGTCAGTTTAGAATAGTGCTATTGAATGACCAACAATCGGCATTAACATAGAACCATGATTGTCCTTCAAAATTGTTACAATCAAATGCAGTAGACCCTGTTTGGAGCGGCACCCCAATTTTTCAGGGCAAAGATGCCCGTAAAAGGCGGGTATGCCGTGCAAAACAGGTAAAATAAACATGAATAAAGATTCATTTTACAGGAACACTGCCGTAAAAGGCAATTATGCCGTAAAAAAGGTGCAGTTAAAAACAGGGGTTTTTTTGTATCATTTAATGTGTAAAAGTATTTTGCATCACCCTGCCTCAATCTCATTTGAGTCCGGAAAGGATACTACAGTATAGATTGTTTAACGTAATGTATGTGAAACGTTTATAAATCAAGGCAGTTTGTGCCTTGAATCCGACACTATAATTTTCCTCTCCTATTTGAAAACTGACCAAATCCTGTATGGCTTGTGCCAAATAAATTTAATTCAGCATAGAACAGAAAATGTGGGCACATGTATCAGGGGAGCATTCAACATGCGAGCAGCAGCAGCTGTGTGCCAGCTCCCATGGAGTTCATGTTGGCATGCTATCGGCATATTACGTATTGACAGGCATGGAGACGGACAGTGTAGGGCAACAGGTAGCTATTGAGTAGGTGTGGTGCTTTGTCGATTTCTTGAAGAAAAACTTCCAGTGCTAATAGGCAACTGTTCAGGAGCAGAGGTTTGCGAGATTCTTGCAAAAAAAATAAAAAGCATTCTGCAAGTTTCTAGTTTCTCTTTAGAACACGTACCGAACCGTTCTTGTTTGTTACTCCGTTACAGTACATACATGTAACTGTGTTAAGAAATTGCACACTATCGGTTGTCATGTCAAATTACTACAAGTAAAGCCTGAGGACTAAAAAGAGAGTTCCTATATGTACGAGTCCAAATGAACGTAATGTATTCATTCAAAGGGAAACCTTGCATTAGTTTACGATACTAATGGGCGGTGACTGGGTTAATTAGCTAGGTGGGATGTTGCTTAGATGTGACGACGTGAACATGATGTTGTCCTTTGGGTCTCTTTGTATCAAATCGAAAGACATAGATAGTATTAGTGTGGTATAGTGCTAAAGGGCTAGAGGAGCTCATTTTACCTGAAGTTACAGTAGAATTATCCGTAAGCGCTACCTTTACTGGGTTCGTTATTCATTTACTTATATTGGCATGAAGTTATTTTAAAAATTTAGATCCTCAGAACATTATTAATGTTAAAAATTCTAATTAATAAGAAATGATGTTGTTTACGGGCGTTTACCTTTAATTTACAAGACTGAATGACATGTTTTAAGGTTCATAGGTTAGTAATCCAGATTTTGTTTGATATCAGGGGTATTTAAAGATGTCAACTTGTCACTACCCTCAAGCGTGACATCAGGAACTGTGCAAGCGTGACACTGCGTGACATAAACAAACATTCAAATCGTCAGATTCTATTGTGCACAAAATTTTGAAATAGGTGCACAACAAGACAGAAATGGATAAATTGTGAATAAATTTGAAACATGTTGCTGAAATTGAGAAGTGACATCTTGTTTATATAAAAAAAATCCATGAAAAGGTCAAGTGTAATGCCTAACAAAACACTTAATCATGCATCTCGTTTGACCTGTTCGATGATAATTTAGGAAATATACATTTGATAAAAACAGTGTTGTTTTTGTTCTAAAATACACTCGTCCCCGGATATATCGATAATTTTGGTGCGGAAAATGGCATCGATATAAGCGGTATATCGATATAAGTGGAACAAATATCTACATATTTTAATTTGACTGACTGCAAGAGATTGTATCGATATAAGCGGGATATCGATATAAGCGATATAGATATATCCGGGGAGGAGTGTACATACATTAAAATATCGAAACTAACAATTTATATTCATGCATGCTTCTGAATTGGGGGTCATACTGAGAGTTTCACATTTTATGCATGCCTATCAGCAAGTGCACGATTCCTATTTAAGGGATTCAAAACAACCTACATTACCTGGATAATTTGGTTCGGCGATTTACGGAGTGCCGTCCTGATAACGTCAAGATCACCGGTTAGCTCCTTCATCTTGTTGAAGATCGCCACCGTCTTCAGCGGAACCCCTGGTGGAAGGTTAAGGAAACAACACTTCGCGCTACTCGCTGTGAAAGGATTGTAACAATGACCGTTACTAACCAAAGTAGGCCATCATAATCCAACTAACTGTGCAAGAATCCTGCAAGACATATCTGCACAAGAGTTGTCAGTGAAACTTTCTAAGATATATGAAAAAGTCCTTTTTATTTCTCTTTTGAAGGATACACCCATCATTCTTTGCCATTACGTCCTTCAAGAATTTGTCCTTTGGCAAGTTGTAGTCCCCAAAGTAATACTGCAAATGACAAAAACAGTTTCATTGAAGCGATGCTGAAAAGAAATGAGCATAAAAAAGCAGGGTGTTAGGTCATAGGAATGGTCGAAGGGTGAGAAGATTGGAATCCCAGTCTCCGAAAAATTGGACAAAAAAAGGAACTGACAGTCTGAAAATTACGCCACAAATTTTCATTGCAATACGGCAAGTCAAGACAAAATCACAACGAATAAAAAACATTTTGATGTGTTAAAGAATCAAGTTAGAGATTTTACCTCAATCTGTCTAATGATTTTAGCTTCAGGTTCAGTTGGTGGATCTCCGGGTATTACCGGTTGACACATTTTCATTAATCTTTTGTAATCTTCATCATTAGCTTTTATGAGATCATCACGGGAATTGTTTTCTTTTGCAGTTAAAGATTCATCAGCATCCGTAACATCACTCTTGCTTTCGTCAAGTTCAAGGCCTGCGGATGCTTCCGTAGTATTGCTACAATTGCTACTGTTTGCTGCATTTGCTGCAGACTGATCGGATTGTTGCACTGTTGCTGTGTTATCCTCAGATGGTGCAATAGTCGCTTTATGTGGACCTTTGTGAATTTGAAATAAGTTGTCCCTACTTTCCAAACGTATGTTTGTATCGGAGGCACTGTCAGTTATCTTTTGTTTGTTTCTTACGATTGCTTCTAGAACTAAGTTTCTTTCCACTTTCCTGCTCTCCCCTTTTTTGGTTTCATTTTTCTTTTGATTTAGTGGCTTTATTCTATCAACAGAATGTTGCTCTCGATACAACTGGCTTTCATTCATCAACTTGTTGAGCATTTCATCAACCGTACTCCAGATAGGCCTTTTAAGATCTGATTGGTTTGGGGAATTCGTTATGTTTTCTGATTGGTCATTTGAAGTACTCCAAGTGGACAACCTGCCAATCAGTTCCACACTCTGATCTGACTGGCTATCGTCTTGAGTACTATCCTCCGATTGATCCGTGAGCAGCCACTCATCCATAGTTGGGAACCAATCTCTGCTGCAGTTACTATCAGAATCTGTATCATTATCTCGTCTTAAGACACGGTCAAAAATGGTTCTTTCCCTCCGTTTCCTATTCTTGCTTATTAATCGTACTCTGGGTTCACGCTGCTGTTTGGGAAGTACGTTCTCAGTCAAATCATTTACTTCTTGCGAAAGACCTGACTTTCCCTGCACTTCATCTGCAGTTGTCCACTGAACACTATCGGTAGTTTTGTATCTAGTCTTTGTGTTTTCACACGTTTTGAGGGGAGATGGACTCGAAGACTGAGCAATAAATTTAGCACAAGGTATCTTCTTTGAGCGAGCTGGACTAGCACTTTTGTGTTCTAAGTTATTTGTGTCTTTAGCGATCAGAGGCTTTGACAGATTCACATTGACGGGGTCGTTTATTACATTTTGAGAAAAGTCACTCGGTGCAACTATTTCAGATTTTTGTGAATCAACTGAATGTATTTCATTCTTTGACTCTGAAGGACTTCTTGCAGCTGTCTTGCTATCTTTCGGAGGTGCCTCAATATTTTCTGCCGCACCATTTTCATCGTTCGGTGCATTAACATTTTCGACAGCACCATTTTCAACGTCTGGTGTATTAATATTTTCGGCATCATTTTCATCGTCTATTTCCAGGTCAGGAAGATCACACCCTACGTACGCGTTGTTCTTCACACAGTAGATGATCAATTCTCTCCACATAGGATCCTGAAAATATAAAAATAAATGGATAGAACAGAATTCACATTGATTGTTCCCAATTGTTCGCTTTGCTCAAAACCGCAACACTTCTTCTGGACATCGTAATTTTTTTGGTTTGTAGTTGGAAGTATGTTGTTTGTTACATATTGGAAGGAATTTTGGGAACAAAAATTAAACTTTCAATGTGAATGAAAACTTTTGAATTTACTTGAGTTGGTAATGGTTATTACGATGTCTGATCGTGCAGACATGAGTCACCACGGGCGGCATGAAGAAACCACACCTAACAGGTACACCTAAGATTACCGCTTTGCAATTTGTTTGATTGCTTCCCCACTGATCACTATTGTAGTGCTCTGTGTATCATAAGTTTACACCTTATCTCAATATGTTTTGAGATATTTTGACAAGATAATTGCATGCGGCAACAGACGTTACGGACTTGGGTGTATTGTACTCTCAATAAATAACGACACTGTTATTTACAAGGATTTCAAATTTTGGATTAATATTTGAAACAAATATTGGTGTCCCCGCGTTTTCATTTTATTGAAAGTAAATTTCATAAAAAGTAGTTTTCGTTAAATGTTACCACGCATCTGATACAAGAAGTGCATTCGGCTACGTTCGTTTTCTTGTTAACAGTAAACGAATTTATTTGTTGAACTCTTCTCATTCTTCCAGGTGCCTATCGGATAGAAAGCAATTTTGAGTATTTATCAGTAGGCCACAGACCATTTAAAGTTTAATGAGAAGACGACAAGTTACATCTGATAATTCGTGGCCGATCAGCAGTAAGGTGGTGTATGGATACACTTGCACTCCTAATTAACGGATTATCTCAACAATGGGTTCGACTGTTTCCCTGCGTGTTGACTAATATCATAGAATAGGGCGCACAATTTTTACACCTGATGCAACCACTCAGACAAGATAACTATCCCCTAAGCGTCATGCAACATCTTTATTTGAAACCATTTCTTTTTGTTGGTAATTTGTTCGCGAAAGGTAAGTTATGCAACATTATTACAAACCATGCCCTGACAATAGGCAAAAGAGTCACCCATTTCTCTCAACCTACTATCAATGAATTTACACTTTAATTGCATGTGCATGCCTGTATTTGCAAGCCTGCATACTTTTGAGAATTTCTAAATTTATGCGTATGAGTGTCTGCGTATCATCTTTCAAATCATATGTACAAAACACAGACGGGCAATTATTTACGAGTAAAAAATTCTGAAGTTCTTCGCTGTGGACAATCTGTCTGTCCTTCTTTCGCGAAGGAATTTCGGGTTGCACACAATTTCAATTGGGATTCAGATGTACAGTACTGTGTTTCCCGACCACAGCCTCCCCGCAGCGTTAAGTACGGATTTCGCGGATTAGGCTTGAAAACATTATTCTATTTTTACTGCCGCAGAAAACATATTTCATATTTTCATTCAGTTGCCAATTGCACAAATAATTGTTTTCGACAAAGGTGGGAGGGGTAAGACCTAACCACACAATACTGGTCAATTCACTAAAACAAAACCAATCCACCACAGCTTTAAGCTGTTTCGTAGACGAAATGTCTGACCGACTAATCCCAAATGACCATCTTGCAATACACGTTATAATTCCTCATTTTATATGTTTCAAACTGCAATACATGAGGCTCAATACGACTTGTATTCATACACAACTGTACATTTGTCTGGAAGCAGACTTAATGTCTGGCTCTGCATCACTCATAAACAATTGAAAATTCACTCAGTGTTAATCCGTTTTGAATTTGCCTCCAATGTACAACACTGTTAGCCACCTGGTGGATGTTTTCTTCAAAGGTATAAATACAGTTTTACTGATAAACCATTTAGCACTTTTGCTAAAACTTTTGAATGTCAAATAGACCAGAGGATCTGCCACTAAAGTCTATCTACATGTTCAGAGTTTTTACATTTTATACTTTTGCACTATTTTATACTTTGTAACCAACAAACTAATTCAAAAGTTCATCAGAATAACTGGCATGACAATTAGGCCAGTGCAGGTGCTCGATGAACACATCAGAACTATTGTATTAAACAGGACATAAAGTAATACTGAACACCCAACATTCCGTACGGTGTATGCTGTAAAATATCTAACTCGTCTATAAATGGCTGGGCACACTGAAACCCCAAAATGTCGGGGATCTCCTAAAATTCTGAGGCAACGGCGAGTAAAACGAGTTTCTCCTATTGGGCGCGACAACGAGGCAGTGAATAAAGGGAGGTCATCTGTAAGAAAGACTGCCGACTTATCTCCTCAAGAAATACAGGAAAGAAATGCTAAGGAAAGAGAACGCGTGCATGCTGTAAATGATCAGTATCAGGTATGTGCATAGCCTTTCAAACTAAAGTAAACGAACTCGATGATGCACTGTTTTTTGTTTGCAAGAATACCATCTTAATTTTTAAAAGTACATGGCGATACAATATATTTTTAATTTTATATTTTAATTTATGATCTTGATTCATTATTTTTAGGTTGGTTTCAATAAAACGTTAAGTTCGTGAACCATTGCCTACACAAATATTTTCAATCTAATCCACTTATGTTTAACTTTTACAGAAACTGAAAGAGATGATACCGTATAGGGGTAAAGGTCGCAGGATGTCGAAAGAAACCATCGTCAAATTGACCACGCAATATATCAAAGATCTGATCGCTCTTATACAGGTAACACGTACACTGCCGAAAATTTTGAAACCAAAAATACAAAAGAAATTATCAACATTATAAACATCTTACAACTAGTAGGTACGCATGGTACTGACGACCAATATGCACACACACTGAAGTGTGTTTGCACTTTGTTTTCTTTTAACGTTTTCTTTCAATTTCAGGATTATGATAATGGAAAGTTGGATCCCAGTATATTTAATACATCTGGTTACACCATAAAAAGATGTGTTAATCCTGCAAATGCAAGCGCAAACTGGGACAAGAATTCTAAACAACCGGACTTATACTGGAATCTGTCTCTGTGTGGACAAGACTCTCATTCTCCAGAATCTCACCCAGATGTCATTTATTTACCTGAACATCAATCTGGTACAGCAGCATTTAACACAGAAGATCATTCAACAGGAACCTCGGGTACAAACAAACCATATTCCGCGATTGCCCCATTCTCAAATCAGTACAATTCTGGGGCAGCTTCACCACATATAGGACTAACATACAGTCCTGAAAATGTTACCAGTTTGAGTGCGTATGAATACACAGAGCATCATGCTCTGGTAACACCTCCATATGTTAATAAATCAAGTCCAAATACTTCCTTTGGAAGCACTGGATCAAGCTCTTCGGGAAGTGATTCGTCGATGGATTGTAGCCGTGCTGGATACAGACTAAACTTACTGTGCCGACAAAACAATACTCCGCCAAATGATGAGGCGACAGCACAAGATAATGGTGTCAAACCCTCGTGTTTATATGCAAATCACAGAGCATCAGCGAATGGTCAACCCCACAGTTATACAAACTCGGGTGCTACTACTGGCCAACAAGACAGCATCTCATGGTTTAGTTCAGGTTCTAGTATCGATCTTCTTTGTTTGTAGACAAGGAAAGTTTACTAATACATGTAACTAATTGGACAAACATTTTTTTTTTATTTCACAGAGATACCACGTGTCAGTTTCAATGTCACTGGAACACTAATATGTCACACGATACCTGATAATTTGCTGCACACTTGAGATTCTGCAATTTCAATTTGTTTTTTAGTTAATAAAATATTTTATTACTTATGATAAGCCATGGTGTTGTTTGCTACGAGGTAATAATACTCTGATATCAACGTAAATTGCGTTCTGTATGAGTTTGTGCCTTGAAATGGTTATAACAACAATGGTTATGGCAGTTCTTACCTGATACAATACATGTGGATTGCCAACAACGATGAGCAGCGCTTGCGCACGGGTGATCGATACATTAAAACGCTTCGGATTGCTAAGGAAACCCAAATTGTGTCTGATGTCAATGGGAACTTGTGTTTCCTTGGATCTTACCTAAAAGTTGTAAAGTAATCCGCATTAAGGCACATGATTTTGAAGCTTTGCACTTAAAACGTCTAACTACACCCAATTCGCAAATGACAAAACTAGAAACAAAAACGAGCCTTACGGTAGAAATGATCATAACAAGTTTCTCTTGACCCTGGAATTCTTCAACCGATCCGACTTTGACCTTTTCCATTCCCAGCTTGTCAATCAACAATCGTATTTTTTCTACCTGGAACAAAATACAGGAAAACGTGTTAAGTGTCATTTAACGAACTATTTAGAGTTATATCAAGCACAGGTCAAAGACTTGATACACGAAGAAGAATAACAGAAAGATCTGCTGTTCATACCTGTTTTCTGTAAGGAGTTATGATTCCAATATCACCAAAGCCTAGTTTGTGCGTAGTGTTGTTGACTAGAGACTTAAGATACATCATAACTTGTAGGGCTTCTACAGAATTAAACCACGATGGGCTGTTGCCTTCTCTCATATCTTCTCCCTGTCCAAAGCAAAAATAAAAATACATAAATAATATAAATAATCGAAGTGATAAGTTAAAAGTGCAATTCAAGACATAAGTAAATAGAAGTATTCGGTTCACAACGCCTACCCTAAGTCCATGAAAGATGAGAGGAAAGTTGTTCTTATTCGGCAGCAGTTCCCATTGGGTAAGGCACTCTATCAGGGACGGTTGTGCTGATACCAACAGCTCATCGTGATAGAACAGTCGCGACGATAAGTCGAGTAACACGGGGTGAGAACGATAATTTTCTACCAGCTTCGTCACCTAGTGTGGAAATATACAGACATAAATTACGCCAATTTGCACTACAACAATTACATGCAGTACTTTTTATCGAGTGTAGATAACAGATAACTAACAATTGAATGTTATCACTCTACCCGAAAGTTGCAGATTTAAGTCCTACAAAAATACAGTAGTAAATACGAGTTTATACCAGCAACGGGTCGTAGCTGCCATGATCGGAAAACTTTTTCTCATCTCTAGCATACAGATCACTATAGATAAGCCTCTCCAAGAGTGACAGATCCAAGCCAAATAATTTCGCTTGTTTACTTCTCAGTACAGCTCCAAGCTGCATTGGGTCCCCTGCTAGGACCACCTACAAGTAACAACAGCATAAGGTGTTTTTTCAGTAAAATGGCCTTCAGTGACATGTTTTCAAATGCATTTGCAAGTCTAAACTACAGAAAATTAATTTCAGCCAATTGGAATTCATTAGCTGTGTATGGTAACAGCACTTACTTGTCCGTCGGCACCTCCTACAAGTCCCACCGCGATCATGGATTCAGGTTCAGTAGCCTGCCCAGCCTGAAATAAAGAACACCTACTGTTGGTTTCTTACCATTCTCAACCAATTTCAAATCTGTACGATGAACTGGATCTTCTAACTGAGCTTTTTGCCACTTTGCAAGAAAAGCTTTTACCTCTTATGCAAGAAAGACTTTCATCTCTTATGACAAATTAAGTTTCCGCTACACTTGTGAAAGGAATATTTGTATCCACGGGTGCATAGCTATGGGGGTGAGGACAGATAAGTGCAATGATTTGTTTAACAAAGTTGAAAACAAATCAGACCTCGTCTATAAACGTATGTGTAAAGTGTCCACTGAGAAGATCAAGGGAATACATAAGTCCGGCCATTGTACATGTGCACACCACGATTCTGTGCCGAGACACAAGTTCAAGGTCATCGCCGTCTGAGCTAATATCTTTGATGCATGCAGGGATACTCTGCAATAAATGTTTGAAAAGATTTATTACATTTGCATGTTTTGAAATACACTACACTTCATGATGGCAGCAAATTTTAACTTATTTTGAAATGAAATAAAATTAGTATTTTTCTAACCTCTTCTGTCCTTCTGAAAGCATTTAGACGTACAAGGTCTCCTTGCTTAAGAAGTCCACTAGCATACAGCCTTTCAGCCTGAAACATTTACATGGAAACAACAAGTTGTCAAATGATGTTATAAATTTATGGTATTAAGATTATAACAAGCATTACCAAATTGAAACTTTAATCCTAAGAAATAGTGCTTTATTCTTACCAAGAGATCTGAGGCACTGTTGGACGGAGCACAAGCTATAATTCTACTGGGCGGTATGTGATGGAAGACTTGTAATATTGCTTCAACCAAGGTCACCGTTTTACCTGTGCCTGAAATAATGCATTCACTAAACCTTCAAAACAAATAACGTCGAGTTGGAGACACAACATGCTTGCCACTAAGCCAGTAAATAAATAATAAAATAAAAAACGAAAAAATAGGTCCATGGGACCTGTGCAGATTTAAAGAAAACGCACGCACGCACACACGCATGCACACGCACACATACACACACACAATGAAAATTTGCCTGCACACTGTATCACTGGGTGTTTGAATTTATGACCTAGATACATGATACTTG
>JBCAUI010537039.1:0-11010 GCA_038406195.1 Haplosyllis anthogorgicola
ATGTGTATAAATTAGTTCAAAAACTTTTTCATTTATTTTCTGAACTGATTTACACATGTTTACATTAAATTTAGATACAAGTTGTGAGGGCAAAAATGTAATGTGTTCAATGTATCTTGTAATAGGACACTTTTATTGAAAGAATAATGCTTGGTTTTTGAGTAATAAACAATTAAAAATTGAGTCAAAATGAAAAAATTTTAATATCTCAAAATTTAAGCATTGTCACCAAATTAAAAGTGTTCTATCACAAGATGTATCCAAAAGACTACAATTTTGCTACCCAGCATATTTGCGTACATGTGACATATATGTGACAGTGCAAGGACCTTCCCGCATGTGACACGACTCTCGGCACCCTCCGGATCATCTAACATGTACTTTTTGGTGTGGTTGGCCGGTCCGGTTGGGTAGTCGGGGTCGGGGTCGGACCCCATAAAATCTATTTTTGGAAATGAGCCCCATTGGTGGTTTGCACATGCTCAGTCCATGGTGACGTGGTCCTACATCATGGTGGAACACCCTGTGTCACCGCCATGATGTGGAACCCAACATACTGGTTTGATGACGTCAAGTGTGAGGTACATAAAACTGGTCAGCATCAGTATCAAATGCTCTTTTCAGTCCTTGACTTCCACAAAACTTACATAAGTTTTGTCAATTGATATAAAATAGAGTATACTCTTGGCTTGTACTAATGTACCAAATACTTAACTTTTTGCATTAATGCTTACAAGAGAAGTTTTTGAGGAAAATATTCCACCACATAATAATGTTGTATGGCGGACTTTTTTGTCATTGTGTGGCGTATCGATTCGATAGTCTGTTCTATGGAGAAGAGCGAAAAAATGCTGGTCTCGATCTCTGACAGAAGATAGAAACTGTCATTTGTTCACAAGTTTGGGGCAAAATCAGAATAGAAGTCAATCCTGAAAAAATGGACATGTGTTTTGTGAAAATTTGCAATGTAAATAAATCATGTGGTTCCAAATTATATCAAACAATAACTTTAACAGCTGTGAAAATTTTGTGTTATTCTTTATTTAAACGTCAGCGCGTATTCATAACGCGTATGCAGTTACGGTCTATCGCCAGTTGGTGCGTTAAAACGGTGCGTTAAGGTTTATGGAAACGCCCTGCCTATCCTTGACTCTTTCTGCACTCATACTGCAGTGATTCTGAAACACATCAGCACTTTTTTATGAACAATTACCTGTGTGCCAACCCAGGCGTTAACGGACTGTCGCTGAGTTTGAAGCCATTCCATGATGTTTTCAGCCTCGGTTAATTTGTTGTTAGTGAGATAAACCATTAGTGCATATGACGTAGCCTGAAGACAGGAATATAGTTGCAATTATTACGCAAAGTGAAGGAAATGAAAAACCTCCCCTCGGTGAACACGTAAATGCCTGGAGGAGCCTCGTTTGCTAATTCCCAAAAACTAAACCAGTTCAAAGTATTATTGTTTCCATCAATTTTCTTCTGATTTTTACCGATTGTCGGATCATGTAATGTAACAAATAAAATGTTTTGCTTAATCTTTAAAATATGATATTATAGTTGTCACGGGTGACATCCTGACAGTTTGTTTACATTTTCTTTACATGCACATTTCCCCTCTCCCCAATAAACAACCATTTGAAAGCTGAGAATAATTTGTAAATAGTTCGTGTATGAAATGCCTTCCCAAATACTAAATTAATTTATTTGTTTATGAAATGAAGAAATATTTGTATGTGGCAAAATGTAAACAAATCTCTTTGATCCTTAATGTGACAAGCCAATTTTCCTGTTTTGCTTTTAGGTACCTGAATGGCGCGACTGGCCCATGGCAGCGGGAGGTTGTTCGGTTTGAGGAACGGCACTGTGTTGATTATCTCTGTCGGGTTCGGTGGTATAGGTTGTGGAGACCAGTACGTATATTCGCCTAATTAATTGTGAAGAGCAACGAAATTACAGGATTCTTCCATCGTGTGTCTTTGATTACGCAATCCTTCAAGAAGACCTTCACGTACGAATACGAAGTCACAGATGCAGTTGTACCGAAACACTCGACATTTCATTATACCGAAATGTAATTAAGAATTGAGGCGACTAGGAGAAGAATTCTATTATCAGTTGACAAGCTGAGATATCTTACCCAGGTGACACTTTTATTACAACTTTCTCTTTTTAATATTAGGCCTATTCCTAGACTTGTAGCCAAGAGGGTTGAATGATGCAGTACGACTGTACGACCAATCCCAGTAGTAAAGCTATTCCTTTCTCAGCTCTATGGACCACCAATATGCAGTTTCACTCACGTTCAAAGTTCAAAAACAGAATCCAAACTCTTTTTTGCCAATATGCCATGTTATGAAAGAAAGGTCACAGATTCCTTTGAAACGATGTGCCGTTGGCGAAGGTAGATTTTATCATTTACGATCCTTGAATATGCGACATTTAATTAAAGCAAGTGTATGACCAGTCTCAAGTCATGTTTAGCCACTGTCAATGTTCCTTCCCACAAAGATTAATATACTAATTGCTCCTTCTGATAATGTGAGGAATAGGATACATGAATAAGGAATAATGTGCTCCTCAACAAACAATCTGAGCTTCGGAAGGATGAAAAATGACGACCATATTCAATATGATTTAGCGTCAGTTGTTATGAAGTAATAGTACGTGGTCTCTTACGCAAGATCCTGTTATTTATTAACATTGCATCCGTAAATAGCCACATGTTGTCCCATCAAAATGTAAAATGAGTAAAAGGGGCACTAAACGTATTGCCACGTCAAATACAGTAGAACCTGTCTTGAGCGACAGTGAACTTTTCCCTTTCAAAAGTGTCGTAAATGGCAGGGTGTCGCCCAAGACAGGGTCATTTAAACTAGTTTTAACAGCCAACATACTAAGGAAAAAGTGTCGTAAAAGGCAGGATGTCGCCCAAGACAGGTGTCGTTCAAGGTAGGTTCTACTGTACTCGGAAAGTTTTTCTAAAGAGTAATAGATCAAGGTCCAGTTTCAAAGTCGTTTCAGAATTGGGATGACACTGACCACTTTTTTTTTTAAATTTAAAGTCAGAATGAATTTATCCCCTGACGCTTACTTGCCGGACTGCAATGATCCTCACTGTAACTTTTAAACTGCCTGGCTTTCTACTGTCGGGATTCGTAAAGTGTGTTTAGATACTTTTCCCAAACAAATTTTTCATAATATTGTGTAAAGATTTGAATGCCGAGAAGGCTTCATCAATCCCTTGCAGTGTCGTAGACGAGTTGAATACCTTGCAATACTTGATAAACTTACCGTCGTACTTGATCTCCTGCATTTTTTGAAACGCGTAAGCTCTGTCTCTGTGCGAGGCAACGTGTAGAGCGTAGGTAACCAAACATATGTCGAATGGATCAGTTAGATATTCGAAGTGACTCGCCAAAAAGTCTACACCACGTTGCGCAGCTGCATCAGCCAAGCTTTGTGCCACCTGAAATTGGTTTAAATTTATAGTATGAAATAGTTGATCGATAGAATTTAACTCAATGTCTGTGTGTGTGTCTGTCTGGTCTGTAACTTTTGAACTGCATGACCTAGAAACCTTATTTCTGGTATGGTGGTACATCTTTATGATATCTGGGTCAAGTTTGAGTACCATGGTCATTGGGTTAAGTTCAAGGTCACATCAATAAAAATGACCAATATGACAGTCATCTACCAAAATCAAATTTATTCAATATTTGTGAGCAATACAGGAGGTCAATGATAAAATATAGGTCAAATTGTTGTTTGTTCATGAATGTTTATGTTTTAATGATCATGGCGTTTTAATGACTATTTGCGAAGCAGGCAATTCGTCCTGATTGAAAGGCATTCGAGTTAGTTAACTTTTAAACAGCTTAATCATTCAGGCACCGTAGCAGATTTGGAATATCCTCGGATGATTTGCACGGGCTTTGGCCCCATAATAAAAAGGGCAAATAAATTTATTGAACAGGAACAAGGTCGTCCATCCCATCTAGATCCACAACGAGGACTCTTAGGTTTCGACCTTGGGCTTTATCATTGTACTTAGTTATGAGCAGAATGCCACATCATGTAACTTGATGATGTTCACTAGATATCTATTATTACACATATATAATCCTCTTACTTTTCAGCATCGCACTCATAACAAAAGGTTACTTAAGATTATAAAAGTAAATATCAGATATCCAACCTACCCCTGTGAGTACTGGTAAACTTTTCGTTAGTCCAATTACAGCATACGCAGTTTGCGTCATGTTCAGAGGCACGCCGCTTTCGTCCGTTACGTTATGTGTCTATCAAATTGAAAAAATAATCCTTTATTTTCCTGGGCCAAGATTGGCGAAAACGGCAGTGTGTATTTAGTACTTAATAAAATAAATTAACAATATTTTATAATAAAGTAGACATGCTACGGATCTCTTGTGTCTTTAAAAACATACCATAAATCTCAGATCATATTCCACTGGTGAGGGTGGCATAAAAGAGCCACTGGATTTATTTTGTTGATCTATTAACCACAAAGCCATGTCATTCATGATGTTGACGTCAATGTAAAGAATGTGTTCATATTCCGGTTGCGATGCGAGGGTCAGAGTTTCGAGCGTAAATCCCGTTAACCTAAAATATTTAAGTATTGTAAGTAATAAACCGTTCGCCTTGGCTGATTTCCACCTCCAGTTGCTTTGTACAAGCCATATATCTACAGGACCCCAACACAAGCCCCACACAGCCTACAAATTTACCTCAAGGAAATGCGAGCATGAAATGAACACAGCGCTGGATTAAGAGTTGGATGTGGACACCTCCCTTCCCCCCCCCCCAACCCCCACCCCAGATGGGAAAGTGCATTTTCAGCAGTTTCAGACTCAATGTGGAAAAGTATGGGACCGCACCCCCACCCCACCATCCCCACCCAACCCCTTGAACTGGGGAAAATGCAATTCTGGCCATTTCAGACAATCCTGAGAAAGGCCGCACTAAATATGGCATGAGGCTCTGTGCATCGATAGGTCATTCCTCGTGTCAAGAAAAAGTTATCAGTCCAATTAAACGACATGATTAAAAAGTCAACAATAAATCTCAAATTGGACCAAAAGCCAATGTTCTCCATTGACTAAATGGTTAAACTGTGATATTTTCAAACTGGGAAATAATGTTTTGAATCAAAGAAGAGGCTAAGCTTTACTTTTAGATCACATCTTTACATCATTACATTATCTAGCAGCAATATGTTGAAAAAATAAAGGATTGTTACTCAAACAAGCTGTAGCCCAATCATTGCTGCTCCGATTTTTCTTAAAAAAAGACAACATTTTGTTTCAATTGTAATTCCGCTCGCTCACACTATTCAATTAGGAAAGCACAGAAAAATTTCCAGAATATGCATGCATTACGCGTAAATTATCTTTAGTGTGTGGAATTTTCTTTTCCCGAGTTGAATAATCAGTATTTTGGCATTGAATCTTAAACTATGGGCTCGATGGGTTTTGTTTAGCTTAATAAAAATGCAATGCAGTGTCATCAGTTCATAGCAAGAAGCGTTGCGTTAGACGGAAAGCGAAGGATATATTTGGGTTAGAAGACCACAATGCACAAATACACGTATTTAAAAATTCACCATGAAATGTTATGACATGGATAAAGCGCATTTGTTTTGATTCAGTTGGTTATGCTTCACACAGCCATGTGTAGGATACACGGCTTCGGTTAATGTGACTTACGCAATGTCAGTTGTCCTGTACGTATCATCACTACAAGTAATGTTTAAATTCTATTTAAATCTGCATCATATTTATGATTTTCAGGTATACATACATGATATAACCCAAAATGATAAATACGAATATGTAAGATAAAAAGAAATTTATAAATAAATTACTTAGTTATTCATATGACTATAAAATCAGTATAAAAATGAAATTATTTCTCATGATCCTAGCTTTGTAACTCTGCTGACATGATCATAAAAAATGTCAGTATAATTTGTTTGTTATACATAGACACAAAATGTACGGAATTTAATTGATGCCAAGCAGCGGCTGGAAACAGGGGAGGGTAAGTGAAAGCAGGTGGGAGGAGCCCACCTGGGCCTCTAGCACGTGGAAATAGCTATACTCGATGTAATGCCGATATAAGCCGCATGCGTCATACTTATCCAATGCATTACACAAGTGCAGATCATCTTTGACTTCCTAGTCGTCAACATAATGTCTGACTTACATATTTTTTGCCTGACACGGAACAATTGAATTAATTTTGAGTGAATGTTTTATTTACTTGACAATTACAACACCACCACCCTGTGGGTCAGCTAGCACAAAGAAAAAATTTAACCGGTACATGTACTGGGAATTGCAATACTCCAAATGTCCTACCGGACATCCACACTGCGCTGTGCTAAACACTGCCAAAAACAATGAGATGGGTGGAACAGTGAAATGTAAAATAGGTTAAAAGCTAATAAATAGACAATGCACGTACAACTGTATGGACGAACAACGCGGCACCGGCTAAGGGTACCTGAAGAAAAGTAACTACAAGTATTTCAGACTGTGAACAAAACTCAGAACCATAAATGTCGCTGTCGGTTTTCATTGTTGAAAGTGTTGAAGTGGTCGCCATTGGTCCATTATAAAAATTAATTAATTACGTGTGTGACTATGTATCATCAGCGGTCCCAACGATTGCCCAACGATTTATAAGTGTCAAACATAGCACGATCACAGCATAGATATATATACGTGAGCTTTTCCACGTGTTGAATTGTTTCCCGCAAACAGCGCAGCTAACACAGATTGGTGCTCAGTTGTTTCTGGCTGCAACTTTTCTGTACAGTAGCAAGCCTCCGTCGTCGATAATTTTCGTCGTTGAGCTTATTCCTCTCCAAAATTCTCTGAAATCCATGTCAGAGAGTATGTCAACGTGCCGGTCAAACAATTTCTGATTTTCAGGTTTTACATCATTGGTGTTGGCAACATAGAAGTTGTCGGCATTCTTTAGGTTTTTCAGGACTTTTTCTAACAACCTGTTAAAGATTCTGCATTGGTTTTTGAATTGGTGGTACTCATCAACTTGTGCCTCTCTTAGGGTTGGTTTCATAAATACAAACTTTGGCTCTGTTGGGCGATACACCTTGCATGGGAGGTATTTCTTTCTGTCATTTATCAAAGTGGGGCATTCCATTGCTATCCATCCCAGGATTCTTTCAGCAGAGTCGTAGTCATGGCAAATTTTCCTGAAGTCGTTGTCCAGCACAATGAAGATCATTCTTGGCAGTTTTATGGACTCATTAGTCTATGACGCTTCGCGTTGATAGACTACTGTAAAAGGCAAGGTGGTTTCGCTATGAAGTCAAAGGGGTTGGGGATGAGGTGTGGGGATGGACCCCCCCCCAGGTGAGGACGAGGTGTGGGGATGGACCCCCCCCTTACTACTTTTATACCTAACAGGTATATACGTGATAGACATTTTACCCAGCCTACCCGGGTAATTCTCTCGTTCAAAGCTTTAACCAGTGCCTTCTGTATTTGTAAAATTGGATTGTTATTAGTTGTTAGTGGAGTGATGAGGAACCAAACATCGTAGCAGTCGGTGAGATGCAGCAGTTTTTCACCCTGGGCAGCCCTGTTGTGCGACCATCTAGATAAGGTTTCAGGATGGGTTTGACTTCCATCTTCCTGCACACTTGATCTGGTCCAGTGGCATGCCCATCCTTGCCAGGTCCGTTGCCCGCCTGATCCTAAAGCTATGCATATCATAATTAGTAGGATCAAGCCCTTGCACTGCAATCAGCCTTCTGATGACTCACCTGAAATGGTCTGGTTTCACGGGCGACCCATCCGAGAACACAAAGAAAGGGTCATCTTTTGCCGCGACATCCTTTCTTATTGTTCTACAACTGCAGATATTCTTGAATGGGCAGTACTGTGCCTCATCTGTCTCCATGCTCCCCTTTTGCTGCTATCACCGATATTTTTATTATCTGGGGAGGGGAGACCCATTATGGTGCGTCTTAGATGACCCGAGTGCAAAAATCAATTTAGATTTACTTCTGCCCTTTTTAATGTCACGAAAGGTCAGTGTGTGTTGGCTCAGGGTCAACTCACCCACTCTAAAAAGCCCATAATAAGCAGTCATCAGCAAAGCCTTATAAAGGCACACCGTGAAAGGTTGGTTGAATTTTTGCAGGTAGAGTTGGTCAACTTTATCGACCAGAAGCCTAAGAAAACTTCACTGTATTGGCAACCTGATGCGCACTGATGCCGCCACATTGAATTTGCAAGATCTCAAGAGCGCTGCTAACTGGACCGAATTATCATCTATCTCGACACCATCACTCCTCAGGACCGATTTAATTGCAGATGCATAGGACCTGATGGTGGCTTCTGGACTTCCATTTCCTATCAGATACATCGCAAACAGTGCTATTCTGTCCTCCCAACATTGAGGCTTCCTGTCGAGTCTGATGAAAAATTGATTAAAACTTCTCCAAGCCCGATGATATGTCATCCTGGTTGAGTCTGCATGTTGCTGTCTGTGTAACTGATCTAAGGTTTGCTGCAAATATCGGTCAACAGGCTTGAGGATCCAGAGGAATGAGATGCCGCTTGGCGTGTCACCGCAGCTACAATAACAATATAGTTTCATTACCAATGGCTTAACTCTCAACTAGACTCTAAAATTAGTTCCGCCATATCTTACTCACTGGCCAAAGACATTCGGGTAGGGGAGTACAATGCGGTTCTGTGTTGTCTGGCTCATGTTTCCAAAATCTGTTCATTTGCCCCCATGACAAAGCATCTGCCAAGCCATTCTTCTTGGTTTCTACATACTTGCAGTAGAACCGTGCGCTAAATTTCAGACTGGTCAAGGTGATCAATCTAATCAAAACCATACAATTTTTGCATGGTGATGATGCTTTGTTGATCATACTAACAACGGCTTGATTGCCGCAGTGTATTGTAACCCTTCTGTTCTCAAGCCTGTGCACCCAGAGATCGATAGCGACAGCCACTCCAAATAGTTCTAGGTATTCGATACTCGGGTTGAAGGTAGCTATGTAGCAAGGTTCCCAGTCTCCCCTTGTCCAGCACTGCTCAAATACGCACCCAAACCCCAGGGTTTCTTTTCTAGATGCGTCAGTGTAAAAATTGATCGCTGGAGCCTTCACCCAACCAACTAGATCGACAAATGGTCTGCAAACCGATGATGGGTTTTGCAAGAATTTGTACCATACTGTACAATCTAATTTCATTTCAGCATCCACTCTGACGTGATGATGTTTTTGACTCCTATGGCGTACTTGTGGTACAGCCGTCTCGTGACGTGGAAGTATGGCTTTTGCCATGAAATTGAGTAAGCCGGTTGACTGTTGTAAAAACAACACCTTCACCTTTTTAGCACTGAGCAGAATTTCCAATTTAGCAAGTGCTTTATCTATTTTCTCAACAGGTATCAAGATGGTCTGGATAACCATGTTGATTAATATGCCCAAAAGGACTATGACTTGACAGGCCCATTGAGTTTTGTCCATTGCTACAGGGAAATTGATAATGTCGCAGATGTCTAAAAATACGTTGACTCGCCGTTGCACAAAGCCTTAAGCAGGGCAATGAAAAAGTAATCTTCCAGATAATTGTTTGCCCTTCTGCCCGTCTTCTTGGACACCAAATACTCTACACAGTTTGAGAAACGTTGAAAATGGCTGCATGAGATGCTACTCCCAAAAGGCAACACCTTATCAATGAAATACCACTTTTTTGCCATTACTGGGTGTAACGCCATCATGACTAGCCATTGCCAATCTTGAGGTTGGATGGGAAGATTAAGGAAAGCGCTCTGCATATCTGATTTTGCAACAAAGCATCCAGCACCTTCCTTCAAACAGAGCTTGATAGCAAAATTATTATAGTGTACCAAACACAGATCACTTGGTGTGGCTGAATTCATGGACAAACCACCTCTAGGATAAGACAGATGAAAAATGAGACGCGTATCCCCGTTACTTTTCGGTACCAAACCAACCGGTGCACGACTGAATGAAATTGTTAAATGGTGGTTCTTCGAAGGAGCCTGTGAACCTCTTGAGAGTTTCTTCCTTCATCATTTTACCCCAAAGGATTTCCTTGGATCTGCAGCTTAACTTCAAATTCGGTGTGAAACGACGAATCTCCTTTGGTCCCTTGTATCCAATCGGAAATCCCTTTGGTCCCTTGTATCCAATCGGAAATCCCTGTGAAAAACCATCAATTAGGAATTTCAACTCATCTAAATTATAATCAGCCTCGGCTAATAGACAACCCAACTCCATCACTTTCACAGGTGTAACTACATTTGACAGATCAAAATTAACATGCTCTGAAAAGAAAACAAAATACGAGATCTCCCATGGTCAGACCTACCACAATTAGCGCATTTGTGCTCAAAGCGACAATCCTTGTAATCACAGCGCCCTTTATTAAACTTCCAACAGGGCTGCTCCTTACTTTTACCCCGTTCTCTTGGAAGCACCACATTGGCGGATCTAGGGGGGTGCAGGAGGCGCCCCCCCCCACGGCCAAAATTTTCTTCATTTTCATACAGTTTTTCAATTGTGTCATTGTCACAGTGCACAAAAATCGTATCAAAACGTTAGCACGGTACATTATGGGAGTTGCCTAACAAACTATTCCGAACGGAACTGATACGATTTTTGTGTGGTGTAATGTACACCTTGTGCCTTAATATCTTTAGATTCTTTTATATATATATCACTTTGTTTATTTCCAGGACAGCGTCCGCAATCATGTCCGACGCCGAAGGGTAAGTGTTCCTGGCGATAAATTAAAATAACTCACTTTAACTTTGCCTCCGTCCAAAAACACAATCACATTTATGTCTGAAAACTAATTTGTAAATTTCAAAAATTGAAAACACTTAGTCAAGTATTTAGTCTGTCCATTACCCTGTACGATGATCCCTTGTGATAGGAGAATGTGACCGCACACACTGCGGTTCGTGACA
>JBCAUI010537050.1:0-11009 GCA_038406195.1 Haplosyllis anthogorgicola
AATAAATTCACATTTTTATTTTTTATGTTCATTTATCTACAATTATTACTACATGACATTTGCAAACCATATTTATTTATTTCGGAGAAATGTATGCTGATGCCAACACAAAGTATTTGAAAAATAACTTTTGACAACTGTCTATGCAAAGCTTCGACTATTTACCCAAGCGTGTATCTGGGGAGTGTGTTGGGCCATGGCTGCGTTACGCGCTACGTAGTTGAGCCATGGCTGGGTTATGCGCCATGCGTAGTTGAGCTGGTGCGTAATCCATCCTGGTACAACGTAATAACGCAGTCAAAGTGTACAGCAAAATGAGACAGAGAGAGACAGACAGACAGACAGACAGACAGACACTATCAGAGAGATAGAAAAGAGATATTCAGAGAAGCAGCAAATAAACTGGAAAAAACGGTACGCAAAGGCACATTGAGAATAATTCAGAGACAAGAAGCAGAAAAATTGAACAAGATAGTCTTACCGTTTTTCTTTGACGTCACCTATCACCAGTTTCATCGGTGATCTGCGGCCCACGAAGGCGAATATATATCTGATGTTCTATGTTCAGCCTCAGCCAGGCTTTCCCACTGCTTGTCCGCTTTTGCTGAATACAGAGGAACATATATCAGCAAGCATTATCGTAATTTAACTGCTCAGATTTTCTATTTCATTTTGGGTATACAATCGATTTCACCGTGGCACTCAAAACACTCTATTGTTTCCACTAGGAATTAACAGACAAAACGGAAAATTTCCTCTTCGAGCCATCGGGCAAGTAAAACTATTGCTTTGCTTGTTGGCATGCTTCTTGCGTCCGGAAGACATTTGAATTTTTTCGTAATTCAGCTTTCTATATGTTGCATTTGCATCTTTTGGTTATGGTGCAAAATGTTACATAACTGGTAGCAGTTTCCTGTAGGATTTACTGATGTCAATGTAAGGTAAATCACCTAATTGAAAGGTACAGGGTTGGCCCAGTCACGCGGTAAGTCAAAAGCATTCGTCATGAAAATATCATCTTGATCCCGGTAAAAGCAAAGCATAGCGCAGAATGTTTTCTATAATTCAACACTTATAAATTAGTGGGATCGTGTAAATATCAGCTAGTTTGTGAAGTATTTTAAAGTGGAGGCCGTTAAAACTTTCAAGAAACTACGTAAGTGGAAAAAGACTGTTGTCATGATCGCCTACGATTCGGCGCACATATTACTCACTCGCCTTTATTATGTTGACAAAGAAAAAACCGAATAAGTTAAAAGTCAAAAATGTTCAACAATATCGAGGAAAAAACAAAGGAGATTGGCTTCATGCCACGATTTTCTCGAAGAACAGGCCAAATGTGAAATTCTATTGTTTCCACGCAGGACCCGATGATTTACAAAGGAGAAAATCCTTTTTAAATTGACTTGTTTCAATAACACAACGTGGAATTCTTTTCTTCCCAAATGGTCCCAAAAGAATGATCTTGAGCGGCTGGGATAAGTTTAACAAATAACGATTTCGATCAATTTATAGAAATTGCCACGTTGGCAATATACATACAGACTTTGGGTTTTTTTCCTGATTAGGTCTACAGAAATATCCTGGAATCTTCAACTAAAAAGATGCAAACGGTCCAGGACACTTGTACGTACATCTGCGATTTTGTCCAGAAAATTAGCTCATCAAGTTAGTATTTGTTCATGAAATATTAACAGAAGGTGAACCTCTGTACTACGGAGACTACTGCTCAGGATCCGCACCAACTCAATTCACAATATGCAATCACAATATTCACAATTCTGATGGTCGAGATAGGCTCATTTTGCAGGGTTTGCCTTCCTAGTTTTCTGATATTCCCAATTAAAATATTTCTTGAACCAGAATTTAATTTAGACTTATGAACATGCAATAAATGTTCAGCATCAACTCACAATATGGTCTTGACGCAAGCAATGCAATGTGAGTTAGCGTTGTGCTTATTTTGGAAAAGCATTTCTTTTTTTCTGTGAAGAATATAGGTGCATTTCGTATTTGTTGATCTTATGATTTTCGCAAAAGACCTGTAGGCAATATATCTTCAACACTATGACGCTAAAACATCACCCATGACAATAGCTTTCGGCACAATAACCCCGAATCTTCAATTTAATCTGTAGACTACGTGTGTATTTTCTATTCCTTTTCATAATGTTAGTTCAATATAAAATACCATGCAAACAAGACCTTCAAAATAGACTGGTTCTGTACGTGATTTTGACAAGCACATTTGTCTGCATCGCGAGCTCACTGAGATCTCATTAGGGCGCCAATTTAATTTTTTGGGCATCCAGGCCGCAATGCAATAAATAAAACTCAAACCTAGTTGCGATTTTTGCCAATAAATTCATATAATGAAATATAGACCAACACTTACCTCTCAGATGGCTTGTGTGTATCGATATAATTTCTTTGGATGGATTCATGGGTCCACTCCTCAGCAATCAATCCTGTATCTGGATTTAATGTCACTTTTTGTTATACAGTGGACGGTCCACGGTGAAAGAACGATCACGATATTCAGTGAAGGACAAATCAGACAAAATAGTTCAATCTCAATACTTAACTGCCTGTGTTCAGGCAGGATTGATCGAAGTTAGAAAGTAAAATTTTGCAAAAAGGTTTGTGAATGCCATGGGGAAAAGAGTTAATCGAATATTGAAAACGACATAATGCGATATGACGCTTTAGTTTTGCCAAAGACAAATTTGTGATTGAATTTAAAGTGTCAACTAAATATTACAATAACTGGGAGAAGAGTACTCTTCCGAAAATCGGAATGGGGGCTTGTTGATTTATCAGGTAATGACAGTTTTCAATTTCATGAACTCTGATTGTATTCAACTCCTCGTCCTTGTACATCCTTGCCCCATCGGAAGTTACAAACTGCAATATTCCCCTGAAGGTTTCAGCCGCCAAATCCACTGTCAATTCTGCAGCGTTGGAAATCGTGCCAAAAAATGTGATCCAAACTCCGCTCAGACTCTGAAAAGTTCGTATACAAGCTTAAAACTTTATCCATTTAAGTGCACAGAAAATGTCAGAAATAATATTGGTATCCAAGTTTGGGGAAAGGGGAAAAACCTATAAATTTTCCGAACGTACCGAACAAACGAGAAAACACAAGAGTTCCATGCTGTGCTTTTGATGCGCTATTGTTCCAAAACTGAACAGAATTTCATGATTTGTTACCTGTTTCTACTTGATCATTTTACGATGGACATCTCCACGCACGATTTCCGTGTGTATGCACGTTGTCCCAAATGGACCTCAATTAGTGTTTTCGCTCAGCACCTATGTAGCCAGTGACCATGTACAGCTGCATCCAGAAAATAAATGTCAAATATCTTCCCTTACAAACGAAAAATAAAAGCCTTGTGCGAGGTACTGACGCTAAATATCATAAATAACCTGGTAAAATGGCACCATCAGCTTGATATTGTGCAAGCAAATTACTTTGAAGTGAGATCATTTAAATGCACTACATCTTTGGACCAGTGACATTCATATAAATTTATGACTTAAACTTAACAAGCTCGTTCTAGAAAAGCCAAGTTCGACTTTCGTACCCAGATTGTGACCAGACTTTACATTTGAATTGTCAGAGAACAAATGATGTTGATTGTCCAGAAAATAGGTTTTCGGTCCCATGTTGTAAGTTTTGCCTTCCTGGTTCTGATATTCCCAATTAAAATGTTGCTTGAACCAAAATATAATTCAGATTTATCACCATGCCATTAATCTTCGGGATTTATGCTATACAGCTTTTTGTGTAGATTATGTATCTAGCTAATGAGATTTTTGAAGTCATACCACAGACATTAAAGCCGAAATTTTCCGCAAAAAATTGTCCAGTGCCACTCATGAAAGTGCCAACATCACAATGTATGTCTCATTGTCCCAAATCTGTGTGTCTGATGACTGTCTGCAGTAATGTCTTGAATGCAGATTATTCACATACCTCAGTACACGGAATTTGTATCAGTTTCGAAACGTCTAGAACAAAAGAGAGGACATAAGACTTTCACGCTGTTCTTTTGATGTGCATTGTTCCCAAACTGATACAAATTCCGTGTACTGAGACACATCCTTGGCCTTTAGTGTTTGTTAATTTACCTTGTCAAAAATGATCAAAGTTCCAGTTTCAGTATTATTCCGATGTTATCGATTCAAAATGAATGTGACCTACTTAGGAACATTAATATTAAAATAATCAGACATTTAGCTTGAGATTCTACACAACCTTAACTGACACATTGACAGAAAACATTGTTCAACAAATCTTGCGAAATGCTTATTTAGATTACATTTCTATGTTAATTAGAACTATAATTTAGCTATTTTTTCCATCAAGTTCGAAATGACGGGAATCTATGACCTACTTAGCCATACTTACCGAGTATTCAAATTTCCAGAGCCTATTTTTCACAGAAAACTTGAACCATTGTTAAACTATTAACAGACATTGAATTCTTGTGGTTACTTGAATAATGTGAGAAGGCACAATTAACCAATTGCCCTCACAAAAAAAGCCAAATTGACGACCTTTAAGCGGCAAAACCACGGAAAATTACACCCAAACCATTTTGAATGCCTTGACGCTAAGCGAACATCCTAGACCAAAAAATCCCGAAGATACAAGAAGTTAGACCATACAACACATAAAGTCTGACAAAGCTAGCAAAAAATCTGATAATTTCACCACGGTTTTGTCAAAAAAGGCAGAGCTACTGTATATACCAACCTTTCCAACCTCGTCCAGACAACAAAAAGGTGGACTAACGAATTTGTTTGCGAAGCACTTTTTTTTCCTGGCGGGAATTTTGTACAGTTAGGCAGAAACTGTTGTAAGCTCGTTACTCAATTGGCTGAAAGTTTCCCGCCATATTTTGCTCCGAAACCTGTTAGCTGTACACAAGTGTTTCTGTATAAATCCTTTGTAATTCAATTCTGTGGCTTGGCATCCAGCGCAGAAAAACCAATAACATCTTTTATCAGATTTTAGCATCAAGTTATTTGCCAGCTTAAAGTGAAAATTATGCAGGTTTACGTTTGTTTAGTGTACTAACGATGTTCTACAGTTCAATAAGCTTTGCAACAAAATGTTTTCTCAGTCACTGATTTACAAAGTTCTCTTGTTGAATAGGGATCATTTAGGCCTAATTATGTCCACTGAATTGTGCTTTATTTTAAATTTCGTTAACACGTTTAACTTGGTTTAAATTTAATTTAATACACAAGTGTTTAATCACATTATTTGTCTGGATAAACTGAATCAGACTTCCATTAAACAAAAGTTCCTATTTTTTTTACATATCGTACAATCTACCATATGAAATCATATCTTTTAGAGTTAAAATTTTATGTAACGATAGGAATGTACTCAAACGTACTAAAAAGTGTAACAAAATTGATTTTTAGCAATACACATTTTTTTTCTTGACGTGAAATATGTTTTATTTTTATGTATATTCTGTGGAGTTAATTAAATTTTTGAATCTGATAACTTTAGTCCATAATCTAGATGATATAAGAACAAATCTAACCCTTCCAAAGAAATTAATTGGGACGTTGAGACAAAGACCACACAGTAAGTCTTACGTCAATACATTATTTTAGACGGAGAGGAAAAAACTACTTATTTTTACTTTGCCTCTAAAAGATACTAAACTACTATCTGGAAGTGTTATCTGAAAGAAGTACAATGGAAATCTATTTTGATTCTATTCCGCCTATTGGTCTTTACAAGAATAGCCTTTTCTTCAACTGCATATGCAGAAATCTTATAATCTCTGAGATTATACATGACTAATAATTGACTATTTCATGCCTATCAATCTGCGCGTGCAAAAACAATAACTGTTTTTTCGTGTGACAATTGCCATCACATTGAGTATCTCAACACGCAAAGCGAAAATTTACATGGGTTTTAATTACATTAAAAAGATAATATGTAGTCCTATCTTACAGCTATCTGCAATAGCTGTTTCTCACTGGGAAAGAATTTACTAACAGGCAAGACAAAACGGCATTGTATCAGCGTATATTATCAAATTAATTTTTTTATGTTGAATTTTTAACTTCACAAACCGTAATTTGCAACCCAATACTTCCTTACACAAATGAGAACAATGCAAATTTGCACTGAGCAGTTGAAGCCAAAACATGAGGTTTCATATCATTGTACTTTTCTAGTTTCGTTAGAAAACAAACTGTACGTTGTGCCATTATAATTTTCAAAATATTTATTTCTGCTTTTTAAAAGATAAATCTGGTAAAAATGTAAACCAGAATTAGAGTATTTCTTTTTAGCACTGGCACCTTTAAATTGTGCTACAGCAGCAGTTTATTCTGTATCAACCGTTTAAAATCGGGTTAACGATCAACGGTTCAAAAATATATCACGTTGTTATTTGTAAATCTTTTGTTTCATTGTGCGTACTGTCTACTCAACTGTTTCCTGTCTTGATTTTCAATTCCAGACTTGTTTCTAGGAAAGAATTCCCACTGTGGTATTAATGCTAACTAGAACTTTGATTCAGTATTCGTATTTTGTTATTCGTTTGGTTTTGCCAAAACCGATTATGAAAATAAAAAATTCAAATATTTGAATTTGGTTTTTACAAAACTATTTAATAATTTTTACTTGAAAATGCAACCAGTAGAATAGGTGAAAAAAAATTATACATGAAAATGTCAATTGTATGTAATACCGTATTTGTCTGTTTACTGGCACATGTACAATTGACCCGTTCTGAGATCAGGTTTATTCACAGCCCTTAAATTGTAGAATTTAAGCTTTCCCCCATCGCCATCTTGTTCTACGTCAAAGTCGTAATACTAAACGTTACCAAAAACACAAACATCAGTGGACTTAAATAAGGCGCACCTAAAAAAACAGGTACCTCTCAGACTCAATTTTTAACATATGTTCAGGCCAGTGGTAGATAATAAACTCATTATCATTGCATCCACCTCATATACTTTGTCTAAATATTGTGTTTGATATGAAGAATATTTCATAATTCACCCTTCTGTAGGCAGACTTTTTGCAATTACTAAGAATTTTTTATCTCCTTGATGATGAAATAGTAAATTTACAATCATTGACATGTGTTGTTGCCAGAAACTTGTGGATTTCACTCAGTTACAGTGGCAAAAATTTCTGTAAATGGATGCAAAAGAAGGGGGTGCGCCACAATTCGGGCATACGCCATAAAAAAGACAAATACGGTATATGGTTTAATCCACCCTTCAAACAAAACCTGAAACAAAAAGATCCATGTATTGTGTAGACGAATTCCGTACTATCTGGGCAGGGAGCAGCCAAAGTACGGATCATCCATGA
Source organism: Haplosyllis anthogorgicola (assembly GCA_038406195.1). Classification (NCBI taxonomy): domain Eukaryota; kingdom Metazoa; phylum Annelida; class Polychaeta; order Phyllodocida; family Syllidae; genus Haplosyllis; species Haplosyllis anthogorgicola. Next base: position 7,367 of record JBCAUI010537050.1, read on the forward strand.
TCCATTGTGAAGGAATTCGAAGATCATAAAGTCCTTAACGGTTTAATTTGCATAAAGATTTGTGACAGTGCACTTTTTATTTCTTCCTAATATACATAGGAATGTTAGCCCGGTTATAGCTGAACAGTTCAACTATACCGTTGTACATTATAATACTAGTAATAATCGACAAAGACCGAGACTGAAGTTCGAACTGTATGGAACTAATAAACTAAATTCTAATACATTACACGGATAAATATGGATACACACGGGAATCCTGATGATAAAAGGCATCATTTAGCGCAGTCGTTTAAAGAAGAGAAAATAACTCAGTTTCATGGTAATTATCATTATTGAATGTTTTCAATAAGAAATTATTATTTTGACAGTCAACATTACAGCGTGTTGAGAAGTGGTAATCTAAGCAGTAGTGGAAATCTATTTCATTGATTACTATAATATATTATTGTCGTATATGAAATTGGAATTCTTCCAGTGAATATTATTTACACATACTAGTTTGTACATTTGGTCAGTTAAAATATCAATTAAGATTTTAGTTAACTACTTCTTTCCGGCCCGATTCTCAATGTAGAGAGCTGGATAATTATTAATTATGTATTTAAAGTTCAATAACATTTACCGTATATTGTCTAATTAACGCGCATGCCCTAATTAACATGCACCACCCTTTTTTCTGGCTCATTTATGGAACTTTATGCAAACATCAGCTACAGACCGTTAGTATGTAATGCATAAAATCTTGTAATTTATCATACTTTTTCACTATAACTACTACCTACTGTGTAGACTGATATTTTTGGAGATGTTAGATACCCTTGTTTCATAAACAGACTTATAAAATCATGAATATTAGGTGTCATTAAGTACATTTCTGTTTGCCATCTCAAAAACCAGCCGTCTGGGAGTTGGCAGCAGAGGTCCTTAAATAACGCACATGTACAAAAATAACTCCTACGCGCATGCGCGTTAATTAGGCAATATACGGTATTCAATTTATTTTGTTCTTCAGCCATGCATATTAATTTGGCGAATCCCGTATAAATCATGTCAAACTGTCAAAGAAGTGAAGGAAATGGTTGATTACTTGTATTTTCCAGCTTTTTTCACCAGATGATAGGAATCTTGACCTTCTGCTGTCGTCGTGATATCATCTTTGAAAATAAGTATCAGATGGGTAAATTAATTAAAGTTTATAAAAATTTACATACGGAAATATTATTTGAATATACTATTATACGATAAGATATCATATTATGGACTTCAATTAATTAATCCATAGCTGTTACAGTGGGAATACATGATACACAATGATCTAAACGTCAAGTGAAATGTGGATAGTACAGTGACAGGTTCAACTAGAATGGATGTGCGAACGGCTACTTACCACCATGCACAACGAAGTCGCAGTTGTATTTCTCCAAGGTTTCGAGATGTGTTACATAGGGTGCATTCTCAACAACCTGTTTTGGTAACAATATAATTAATTAAGTTAGTGGGCTGGCACAAGACTTAATTTGTAAGACTGCAAGTACAGTTTAGCATAGCTAGGTTACTAGTGCGTTTGCAGACGCTATCCAAATTTGAAGTGGCATCACTTACCTAAATTGTTAATTAGTTCAAAGCAGAGAAAGTATTCTGAAAATCAATTTGTGTTCGGGGTTATAACATCAGTTTTGTGACAAGAAATATATACCTCATCAACCCACTTTATGGCTCGCACCATCTTGTACCGTTCATGTTCGTTGAACACGGGAGGTCCTTTGTTGAACGTTACCTCGCCTGTAAATGTAAAAAATTCACCAATTATCTTACATGCTAAATCAATGCAGGAGACAAGATGATGATAAGGATATACAGTTACGTTTTGTAGTCTCTATTAATTAAATATTGCCACTGTTGCACATTGCAACAGATGTACATATAAAACACAACTGAATCGCAATGTTTTAAGGTTTAAACAAAGCGTACTTACTGTCTGAATGCACTCCAACCAGTAAATAATCGCCCATTTGCTTTGCCTGAAAAATAAGGATATGCAATTTATTAGATTAGCACATATATTTCTGTAGTAATTTTCACACTTGGCAACTATCTATCACTGCGCTTTCGAATGCATCAAACTACTGGTAACTAGAATCCGTTTTAGACGACACCCGAATTTGTGATGGTTTAAGTGCCGTTGAAGGTATGTTTGCCATTCAAAAAAGATAATATAAAAAACGAGACAGCCTTTTGGCCGCATGTCTATAGAATGACCCCACCCCACCTATCACTACTCCACCCCACCCCTTCTACCACCCTACTCCCTACTATCACCGCACCGCACCCCACCTACCACCTGACCTACACCAACTAACTGTACCCCTCTACCACCACCCCATCCCACCCCACCGAACTGATAATGGTATACATTTGAAAATAAGTTTATAAAATCAACCAGTACCAAAATCCCACAGCTAAAAATGCCAAAAATGAAAATTTTATGAAAATTGGCCATCAAAAGAAATTTTATAGCTTCCTAAAGATTATATTTCTGGATACAAAAACCAAACTGATGACGGAGCACTGACCCTCATGCCATATTTAGAGTCTGACTTGCCCCTAGAAATGCCCAGAAATGCATTTTCCCAGTCCGGAGGTGGGGTGGGGCGGTGGGGGTCCTAGTAACTTTTTCCACAGAATTGTCCGAAATACTCAGAAACGCATTTTTACCAGCCCGGAGGCGGCGGGGGGGTGGTTCTCGTCAACTTTTTGCAATAGCTACCCAGAACACAAACCTAGATGAGGATCCAAAAACCAGCAAATATTTGACCCAGAAATAAGGTTTCACAATTTAACATAAAAGCCTAATCTTTTAATCTGACAATTCTTGAGTTTGGAAATGTTGTCTCTGGTAGTATCTGTCAGGTGCCACACCCCAACCCCTCCCCCACCCCAAAACTGGGTTGAGTTGATGGTCAGTTTTTTAGGCTCAAGACGACATAGTCTTATCGAATTTCATTCGATAGACAATGAATAACGATATTTCACTTTACAATATAATTACCGTAAAAAGGAGGATGTTACACAAAAGAGGTGCCGCTCAAAGGAGGTTTTACTGCATCTATTATTAGTCTATCACGCTTTGCGTTGATAGACTTCTGTGAACGGCTAGGTGGTTTTGCTATTGAGTCAAAACTGGGCGTACAGATCCTCCCCCCCAAATTCAGAGGTCATTCAGTGCAAAGTGCAGATGGACCCCCCCAAAATCTGAAGGTCATTCAGTGCAACGTGCAGATGGACCCCCCTTTTTTTCTTACTATTTTAATACTTAACAGGAAAACCGTGCTTTTTCCATTTCAAATTGGAGTCCACCAAAATCAACTTCTCAATTAATGCATCAACAATATACTACATCAAGGATGCCTATTATTGTCATACAGAGTAACTGTTTTATGAGGAATTGCTTCAAATTTAAATCCACAAATATCAACCATCAAACTGATGCATCCAAACTTTGAATCGTAATATTTCATAATTAGTCATCTTGGAAACTTATTCAGCATGTATATTATGCCACATTTTGCACTGTGTGTACTTGTATATTATGCCAAATATTACGTTAAAAATAGTGTAATAGGTTTATGAGGAATGACTT
>JBCAUI010537061.1:0-11009 GCA_038406195.1 Haplosyllis anthogorgicola
GCAGGCTAGAGACCTTCAGTATCACTTGTAAGATCTACAGACTTCAGCAATAAATTACATTCAACGTTAACCTATTGTGTTAAGCGTTATCTGTTCGCGAACTAGAGGGAGAACCAGGGAGAAGCCAACCTGTACCTTTACAAAATGATGGCCTTGAAAATAATACCAACAAAGAAGAGTAGAAGATAATTCATTATGTTCCATGTGATGGGTCATTAGGATATTACCTAAATTGTTTGAAGAGCTAATTCGTAACTAAGAGAATTCTGCAAAATAATGGGCGGAGTTCCATTAAGAAACAATATGTAATAAGCATCAAGCAACAACCCTCCACACCGGACGTGAGAAAAAATGGAGACTAGTTGTTGTTAGCGGAAGTATTAGTCCCCATTGAAAACGCATACGCTCGAGGAAAAATGCTAATGAGGTTCAACATATCACATAACAAAAATTCAATATCTGTGATCTTCAATTTCCCTAACATTTATAAGACCACAAGAAACTCGAGACAGTCGGAAAGATGGCACATACATTTTTATAAAACAATACCACAAAATGAAACGTCTAAAAGAGAACTTTAGCCATTTCTAACTTCTCGGTTAAACAGAAACTGTATTGTGTTATTAGTGTATTAGTGTATTATTAGTTATTAACTGTATTAGTGTCTAGGGTTGTATATTCTCTAAATTCCATCACCTGGAAAATTATGCTTGTGCTTTCTTGTATTTGCTTTTCAATGGGCATGTCTAACCTTCTTGTAATTTAGCAATAAACAATCTTTCATGCTAAATATCTAGAGTTGAAGACGGATTTGTCAGGTAAATCCAGTAATTTGTTATGCAAAATTGTTCATTAGTTCAGCTTTGTCACGTTTATATCTAGAAACATCTATCTGGTTTGTTTATTTGTTTATAAACAGACTTTGGGTTAAATTGTGTGAAATTTGTTGTGAGATATACTTAACGTTAAAATTAGTGTCTTAAATTGGCAAGCATATCTCAAACAAATTGCACACAATTTAACCTGTCAGCCTTAAAAAGAGAATAACTCAAATACTGTTTGTAAACAAACAAGACAGAAAAACGTTACTGGACATAAACGTGACAACGCTATTGTGACATAAAACTGCATAAAGGAATACTTTCATCATGATTTGGAACGTAGGGGTATCAAAGAAGTTCGGCACGAAAACCTTAGTATATTTACTTCCATTTCATTATCAAAAGCTAAATATTGCAGATGTGACTGCACTGCACATGGAATTGCAGCATTTCGTATCATACCAAACAACGTGAATCCCACATCTAAATGAAATACTCGAATGACTAATTCCCAATTTGTCGTAATATTTTTCTTTTGTATGTGTCCGCCAAGAAATAAATACCATATTTTCCTGAAAGCTGATACTCATGACATTATGTAAGCTTATCTTACAAACACAAACAAAACCATCAGTGCAATTAAAACCTGACAGGAATTGACTAATCATTTTCCTGAAAACCTAGATGTATGGTCAGTTCCGTTATCTTTTACAGAGATGACTCAAGAGACCATGTGGGAATCTAACCTTCACCATAAATCGTCCATACACATAGCAAATGGTGAAGATAACAGGATATTCACATCAATCTATCAGGAAGTCGGACACGAAAAAGCCAAGGTATCTCCCTGAAGTCATCACACGTGTTTACGTTAGATCGACGAAAAATAGGCCAAAAGATTGTAACTTTGAATAGATGTAATTCATTTATGAATATTTGAAGGAAATCTGTGTCAAAACTCCAAAAGTATCATCTTTTGTAACCGAGCACAACAAGACAATGTCATATTTGTAACACAAATTCTTTACATTCAAAAACAAATGCGGTAAACAATAACCTTTACCAGGGAACTTATTGCATGGTACGTTTTACGTTTTGCGCCGACAATTTTTTTCTTACGAGCCGCAAAATATTACGATTATTTCACTACATTTGCTCCAGACTAGTGTTAACAAATTGTAAAGGTTAGAGTCACACTGATCTCTGAACAGATACCTCGAAAACTGATGTGGCACGACTACTCACAATTCTAATTTGCTTGCCCAGGATGCGTAAATTTCTTCTTACCCAATTGTTATTACTGGTTGATGAGTCAGTAAAATACATACCAAGGGTCGACTAAATGAATTGTTGGCACTGTTTCGCTTCATCTGCATTTTGCTGTGTTGCATGATGATAAATTGTTACTAAAATATTGTTAAAGCATTTTAGGAAAAGCCTTATCATGGAAGTGAAACCAAATTGTCTAAGATGAAGATAGGTGAACTTTTTATCTGGTAAATGGAAGTGTAACTAACGTCTGGTTAATTTATTTGAAGATGGTAACAACAAGTGGCCAGTTTCGTGTATGTAACACTTAAATATTTTAAACAAACAAACTTAATTCATGCAGCCGTTCTCCTGATACACTTACAATCTGCTGCGCTGTGTATCCCCCAACACAGGTTTAGTTACGTGTGATTATTACTTTTCGATTATGCAGAATTATTGATGACTTTACAGCTATTGATTGTCGCGCATCAGAACAATGGATATGTGATATTATATATTTAGTTTCATTATGACACGTTGGCCTGTTGTATACGAAATGGTGGATCATATTTTACCATAGAATCAAACGACCAGGAATCAATTATAATTAACATCGTCTCTTATTGAATAGCCTTTGATTGGCACATACTTTCATGCAAATAGCAGATTAATAAAATGTAAATATGAGTAGGATCTCGTAGTGGCGTGATGATGTGCTATTGACATTTTCTCTTTCCGCAACAGAGAAGCATCTAATGTGAGCTAATGTTACCAACCCTATGAATAGCATTTATTGTTCTATTTACCTGAAGAGGATGTACAAGTGTACCTGTGACATTGTTACCGCCCGCGTATGCGGGAAGGTAATGTTTTCAGTCGTGTGTGTGTGTGTGTATGTGTGTGTGTGTGTGTCTGTGTGTCTGTGTGTGTGTCTGTCTGTCTGTCTCTCTGAGCTATAACTATGAGCTATGAGCTTGACCTAGAAACTTCGTTTTGGTATGGTGGTGCATCTTCATAATATCTAGGTCAAGTTTGAGTATCAAGGTCACTGGGTCAAGTTCAAGGTCACAGCAATAAAAAATGTCAATTTTTTTTAGTGTTGTCTGCTAATATGATATTTGAAACAGGTAAATGGGGCCAAGGTCGAAATATAGGTCAAGGTCATTTGAAGGTCAAGGTCATTTGAAGGTCAAGGCCATTTGAAGGTCTAATTTCTAGATTGTTGTAATTTTTCATGTTTTAATTACTATTTGCACTTTAGTTACTATTTGCTTTTTAATGACTATTTGCGAAGCGGGCGGTTCGGCTTTTGGTTGGAAGGCATTTTTGTTCTTTCTTTCTCTTTCGTTTTTCTTCATTTCTTTGTTTCTTTCTTTCTTAGTTACTGGGATACCCGAAAACATGCATCCTGAAAATCGTTACCGACTACCACCTGTGAAACCAATAAATGTTTCCTGGTTTGAAGCCAATGAAACATGTGCCTCCAACAATGCAACTCTGCTCAGTTTCTCCAGTTACAATGACATTATGTTGTTTATAAGTGTAATGGTGGAATTTGCGGAATACTCCAGGGGAATTCTAAGGAGTGCGGTGCAAATTGGCCTTATCAGGGAAAGAGGGGCAAGTAAACAATACAATATTTCCATATTAACTACGCCTTGCAAACTAACCAATAGGCTTCGTCGTAACTCATGGTGTAAAACCTTTGTGAAAAGGTCTCACAGAGCTGTCGAAGTCAATTGGCTAGTTTTGTTCGCAGGGAAAGTTTGTAATGATTGTGTGGTACTGTACAAACCATAGAATTCCCATCAAGTTTGGAACAATAGCAAATCAAAAACACAGCGTGGTATTCTTTTGTTTCCTCTTTTGTTTTGTATGTTTCCAAATTGATAGGAAGTTCATGATTTGTTGCATTTATATACCTATTTTAAAATTTCAACCTTGCAATTCAGTTAATATAAAACAAAATTCTGATGTGACATTACCAAGTAAATTTGGCCATTCGGGATTTACCAAACCCAAAGACAAAGTCATGATAAATGAAACACTTATTTGGATTGGATATAAAATCACTGCTTTTATTTTATGTTGATGAAACGTAATGTCAGTGCAAATATGTTCAACTTAGTCAGTTTATTAACTCTTGGCATTATCTGTAAGATTAATCTTAAATGTTATTGTACTTCAATAAAATGTATTGCTAGACGTACTGTAATGAAGAGAGGGAACATCACCTAAAAGGTTTTGTACCCTTTTCATTTGTTCTCTCCATACCTCATCAAACATTACTAAAAGTGGATGCCAATGCACATGACTTACAGCACTTTGTATCTAATGTGAATGTTTGGAATATTTCAGAGCTATCATTGGAACACTTACACAGATGGAACACCAGTCGCTTTTCAATTGTGGAACAACTACTTCATTAAAAATAAGGATTACATAGTCAATTACAGCCTGTTAGGAATGATAATAAGCATTGTGTAATCATGCTTTTGGCTAATCTTGCTGAACCAGATTGGGTTAATGTTCCATGCAACAAGAAATTATCAGAATTTATTTTTTGTCAAAGTGAAAAAGAAGGAGCTAGTGACAAAGTTGTATCTGGGAAAATCATTAAAGCAACCAAGGAATGTCAGGAGGGTTATATTTTACTGGGTACAAAATGCATAGGTTTTTTCAAAGAACAATTGAGTAACAAAACACAAAATTTCACAGGTACATGTAGTAAAGTAAATGCTGCACCTACAATATACAAGCAAATTGACAAGGATATTTTCATACAATATTTTTTTACTATCCATAGATTTATGGCCTCATCTGTTAAGTATACTCTAGAGTATAGATCATGAAAGTGATTGTGTAACATTTGGCATAAAAGATGGTGTGAGGTTTAAAGAGATGAACATTTATAAAAAATACCACCAGTGTAATGAATCTAAAGAGGACAGATACTTAATATGTACTGCTAAAGAATTGGCAGTATTCAAAAGAGACACACATTACCAATGTAAAGATGGGACATATATTCATCATATCATTTACCATTTATCAGTGTGATGGTATTAGAGATTGTGCTGCAGGAAAAGATGAACAAAATTATATTTGTCATTTTAAATGTAAACACTATTTATCATCAATATTTACTGCATTGTTCTGCAAGTACACTTGTAAGAATCACACTGAGCAATGTGAATATTCTGATCTATTCTTTACATGTACTAGTGCAAAAGGCTGCATTCCTTATAGTTTTGTTTGTGATGGTAAATCTGATTGTTATAATGGTGAAGATGAATTTTGTCAGTATGTTATAATAGGAAGCTCTAGTAAATGACTCTTCACAACACAGAGGTTCAGATAAGAATACCACATCAAAGATCTTATTCAATGGTCTGATACCTGCCTTTCCAAATTCTTATGAGCTGGAATACCATAACCTACTGCCTGGTAGTAATGTGTCATCATGTGTCAATCAAAATGAACTTCCTTGTGTACCAGATCACAATCACTGTTTTCCTGCAAGTAGAATATGTTCTTATGAGCAATATGGGAATTTTTCATTAAATCATTCCAGAAATGGAGCTCACCTGCACAATTGTACATATTTCCAGTGTTCTAAACAATTCAAGTGTCCAAATTCTTATTGTATACAATATAGTTCTGTCTGTGATAGTACGTGGGATTGTCCTGATGGAAAAGGTGAAACAGATTGTCATTCCATATCATGTCCTCTTTTATTCAAGTGCAAGTTTCAAACTAAATGTCTTCATATGTCACAGCTTTGTAATAATATTTCAGATTGTTCATATGGAGATGATGAATTACACTACAGTTCTCAATTTGATGAAACCTGCCATGCCAAATGTATGTTTTTCTCATGCCATTATTTGTAAAGGTGTGCAAGTATTTGAGCTGGAAACTATCAGGCTCCAGCATATTGTATTTTTAAAATGTGTAGATTGTCCTGTAACTTTTACATTTGATATAATACAAATGTTACCGAATGTTAAGATGTTGGACTTAAAACAATATGAGAAGAATATCAACCAATTCATGTGTAACACATGCTCCACTTCACTATTAGTTTTGCACAAATTAGATCTGAGCCATAGCAAAATTAATGGACTATATTCACAATATTTCCTGTCACTCAAGCATTTACTGTCTAACATGTTCAAGATAATACTTTCTACCCAATGGAATCTCTACAGTTGCTTAATCTGTCAAATAATAGACTCACAGAAATAAGATATAAAACCTTTGGTGGACTGTTGAGAATGAAAGTACTGGGTCTAACATTAAATCCTACACCATTTGTTGACATTGATTCTTTTCAACACATCATGAAAGGTATTGTTTATTCAAAGAATCGTAAAATTTGTTGCAGTGCAGGTTCTTGGGAAGGGTGTAAAATTGAAAGAGATGCATTTTCAAACTGTGATGATCTCCTTCCTCACATATTTATGAGATGTGTGTGTGTTGGATTATTTCTGTTGTAGCATTGTTATTTAACATTATGTCTTTTACCTTGCATATGCTTATGTATAAGCACAGAACAAACTTGGATTCAATTGTATTATGTCTAGCAGTTGTTGATTTCCTTTTTGGTCTCTACTTGTTTTCAGTTAGCATTGTAGATATTCATTTCAGGAGGATTTACATTGGTCATGGAGGAAAAGTAAGACGTGTAAGTTTCTATCTGCAACTGCTTTACTATCAATGATAAATTCACCAGTTGTGTTGTCAGTCATGGTGTTTGCAAGATTTTCAGTCATTAAGTGGCCAATATCATCAAAATTTAAAGATGCGCAGTTTGTAAAGTAAAGTATAATTTAATCTCTGTCTTCAGGAATTCTTTTATATTTGTTGATAATTTTTTTATTCTCTTAGCCAGCCTTCCACCACAGGACTTTGCTTATTGCCAAATAAAATTTCATACTTTTCACTGTTCACAAGTTCCCTGTGGATTATCATTATACAAGTAACATCTACAATATTCATCTTAACACTAAGTTTAATATTTATAGCAACATTATCAAAATCAAGAGCAGAGAATATAGGATCTAAGTTAACAAGGAAAACAAAATCAATTTCTTTTCAATTGCTCCTGGTAACATTTACAAATGTGTTATGTTGGGTGCCATCTAGTGTTGTGTTTCTCCTGCCTCTTATTGGCCAGCCTATACCACCCAAAATCCTTAAATGGATTACAATTATGGTTGTTGCTATTAATTCTGCCTTGGATCCTGTCTTTTTTACACTCTGTGCACCAAATGTTAGAAGAAAGATGATACACATGGTCAACAAGTTTTGCAGTTATGTTTAATATTCTTTTAAGACCAATTGTAGCCAAATGTCTCTGTTAAAGTAAATTTTGTATCTATATTGTAATGCCAGTGTGGCCCTGTATCTTTTCATTATATTAAATTGACACCTTTTAAATGTGAGGTCCTCATGTATGTGAGTTTAAAATTGTAAACATTATTTCAATAATGCAAATATTGATATCTATATTTACTAATATTGCAATCTAGTGAGGAAGAATAAACATGTACAACTACAAAATAAACAGGTTGGCCTAATCTCTCATTAGTAAGTTGGAGAACAGACACTTCCATGTAGCATTGCAGATCAGAAGTAGTATTTTCCCATATTAACTCTTTGAATCCCCATTTCTTCATTATTTCAGATTAATAAAACTGGAATTGAATAGAACTATGTTTTGTTTATGTTAAGTAAGTTAAACATGACAGTGCTGAATTTATATGATGAAACAAACTGACTTCAAAATCAACTTCTGGTATTTAGCTAAAATGAGAGTTTGGAATGTATAAATTCACTACTGTTATTTGCGACTAATTTGATCTATCTATGGTTAGAACTATATATTTGGGTTATTAGGGTTTAAATTGTATGTATTGCCATTAAGAAATCCGAAAGTAATTTGAGTTTGAAGAAAAATTAATGGAAAATACCACGAATGATTTGGAATGAGGTCCATACAACTTAAATTAAAATTTGATATTTTTAGAAAGTAAATTCGACAGTCATGATTCCATTGTTTACAGTCTGCCAGGGCCAGCCATTGTTGAAACTAAATACTTAACAAACACGATGCAGTCTCCTGGCTGCTTGATTGCTGAGTGAATCCAAGTGTGAAACGAATGTAAAATATTATGAAATTTGATTGCTATGTGGACCAGACTCCCAAATCGGAACGCCACACAGTGATAAAATATTCCGCCATACAGAAACATTGTATGGCAGAATATTGATTTTCCGCAATAACTTTCCTTGTAAGCAATGATGCAAAAAGTTAAGCATTTGGTACTGTGATGCAAGCTTAGGGCACTTGATATCAATAAACAAAACTTATGCAAGTTTTGTGAAAGTGAGTGAAAAGGTGGTGGAATTAATTTACACATGTTTATGTTAACTTTATGTTAATTTGGTAGGAGCAAAATGTAACATTTTGGATATATCTTGTGAAAGAATACTGTTAATTAGGTAGCAATTCATAATTTTCGAGATATTAGCAATTGTTCATATTTGTTGAATTTTTAATTGTCTATTGCTCAAAAATCAAGCATTATTCCACCATTAAAAGTATTCTATTACAAGATACATCCAACACACTACATTTTTGCTCGCACTAACTTTACCTTTTTATCACTCTGTGGCGTTCCGATTCGGGAGTCTGTGTACAGGACACCGCCGTGTTGTATTATCAATTCGTTTCCATTAGATGGAGACATCTTGTATAACTGCAACGACTAGTCGATACTAATGGTGACTAGTCGACTACTTTTTCTTTAGTCAACTAGTTGAAACAAATTTAAAAAATAAGAAACTGATCTTTGGTGGTTGCATTTTTACATTGGCCATTCAGTAGCTGGGTCAAATACTATGCCATAAGTAGAAAAGATGCTCAGGAAAGTAATTACTAACTACAGCATCTTTGCAATCGATGTGACATTTATAAAACATTGAATACATCTGGATACATTTCGCCATATTTTCCATCTTACCAAATAATCGCAACTGGCCACCTAGTCGACAGAAATTATAAAGTGACTAGTCAACTAATAAATTTGCTAGTCGTTGCACCCCTATTTATAATGGCATTATTAGGATATAGGACGTCAGATTCATAATGACATACACACAAGCCTGATACAAATTATGCCAACAAGAAGTACTCTTAACACAATGTTAAAATGTAGCATCTTATTGGTACCGTTGTAAATGGAAATATATCAACCCAGTAGCAGATTTAGAAATTTGTTCGAGGGGGGGGGCTAAAATGGCCGCCGAACATGATTTAACAGAGGTTAGGGGTACCTAGGCCCATAAAGCCCCCTAGATCCGCTACTGCAACCAAAAACCCCTCACGTCTGTCATTATTTCTGTTAAGTGGAGACAGGAATCTTTACAATAAGTCATTTTGTATGTCTTATCATTTTTGTCTTCAGCAAAAATAAAAATTGTTTTTGATATTAAATATTATAATATTAATTTAGAGGTGCCTCTGAAATATCAGATTTCAAGCCCGTGACTTCCCAGTTTACCGGTCTGTGTCAGTTCGTCAGGATTTCATTGTTTACAGTCTGCATTCGTGTTCTAGCCTGCCATTGCTGAAACTGAATACTTAGCACAAAAAACGGTCCGCCTGAACTGAGCTCATCTGGCATTATCATAAAAATAAGACAATATAACTTACAATATAAATCACCAAAAAGTTTTACAGGAAATAACAATAGTAATTACCTGTATATTTTGCTTTTGGATGCTCTTAAATATACACACTTTGAAGAGGCCAGAAACCTATATGCAGATGGTGAGACGCCAATGCATGACAAAGATAAACTGCATTAAGGGATAACAACCGTGTTTTGGCGACAGCTGAATAATTATAACCTTATTTACAATTGTGAGACCAGCAAAGCAGTGTTAGTTGTGTAGCAGATCTAAAAAATTTTGGTTTCCACCCGACGATAAGTGACGATAAGTTGCGGACATAAGTTTGACATCTGCATACATCTTGAAAATGTATATTACCATACAAATTCTAGAATATATATCAAAACCAATGCTCTCACATGGTGAAAATTTTGTGTGATGGAAAAAGGTAAAGTCCAATCTTGGTATATTGTTGCTCATCGTCGCTTATCGTCAGGGGAAAACATGAAATTTTAAATCTGTCACACAACTAAATAGGGACTCAAGAATGTTTGAGAGCCTAAGGATTCCACGCTGTGTTTGATGTTGATGTACAAATTATTTTATTGATTTTTCCGGAAGGCAATTTTGTGATCAACTATAAATCTACAAAAAATATAACAGCAGCTGAACTCAATTCCATAATATTTATATCACAGATTTTTAGTATATTGGTGCTAGGTATCTAGTGCAGATGGTGCAGCTAGCCACTAGGTTCTAACAAACGGCATCACTAACGGCATCTGACTTTTAATGGCCAGAGATGATGAATCCTGAATCATGTTAACTCAAAAAATCATCAACCTTTTGATATCATTAACAATAACCCCAGCTGCTTCCCAAAGTCAAGCTAATTTGAAAAAGGAGCAGCTCCTAAGACATGGATGGCTTACCTTTATTCAGCTTTGTACCTCAGTTTCAGTCAGTCTGACTTTGATGAAAACTATTGGATGATTGATAATACAATTGATATTGATGAGAACAACAAGACTGATGTTGATTATATAGGGCATGATGCAAACATGCAATCTATTAAGGCGATGGCGCCCGTGATGACCGGGTTTTGCCATCTGATTGTAGGGGGAAGTGCTTGGGTAGGTTTTAATTAATTAAGGGAAGCTATTGATAAAAATAGTAGAGTTAATAATAATAATAATAATAATAATAATAATAATAATAATAATAATAATATAATAATAATAATAATAATAATAATAA
>JBCAUI010537072.1:0-11009 GCA_038406195.1 Haplosyllis anthogorgicola
AGGCAGAATGCTACTGTAGGGTTCCTACATGATCATTGGTCATGTGTGACTCTTTTGCAGCTTATTGGTCAAAATCTCTCAGTACATCTAGTGCATTTGGTTATCCAGGGTCTTTACTGCCTATTCTGAACCCTCTGTAGCAGTATTGAAATTTTCCAATTCATATTTGGTATGGGTCAAAAGGGTACTTGACCATATTTGGTCAAGTCTGTTCAAGTCATGTGGCCTCATTGGTGGATCTAGGGGGCGTGGGAGGCATGCGCCCACCCCCTACGGGCCAAAATTTCTTCATTTTCATGCAGTTTTTGGGGATTTTTGCCCTAAAATCGGGTAAAAATTGGGGCGCCCCAAGGTTGGCGCCCCCCTCTACGAGAAATCCTGGATCCACCACTGGATGTTACAGTTTTCAAGATTTTGCTTTAATTTTGCACTGTATCATGGTATTAATATACTGGATAACAATTGAGACCTTTAGAGCACACTTACATCAGAAAATATAACTGCTTACACTTGTTTTCACATTACATTATATGTGATTCGATGAAATTTAGGCTTCTTTCTGTATTACATACATTTTAAACCATGAAAAAGAGGGTATTTTGTACTATAAATAGAGCGGTCATCGAATGATGTTTGACCATTCGAAAATCGAATGTATTCCTTTCAATCGATATTCGCATATATCGATTTTCATTTGATCATGTATGTTCTCATTAATAAATGCCATAGGACTTTCTTTTGTTTGAAACAATATACATTGGATCTTAATTTTATTGAAGTCAGCCAGCCATTCAAGTCAACAGGCCATCCAAGACAGTCATTTTAAATCATTTCAATAAAATTATTTATCTTGAAGTAGTAAACAAATCTAAAAATATAGCACAAATTTCACCATTTTCCATGGAAACCAATCAGATTCGAATATTTGAAACTTCTTTTGAATCATTTGAAAGTCCGGTAAATTTTCAAATTGAAAGGAATTCGAATATCGGATGGCAGCTCTATCTATAAATGACTAGTTGACTAGTCTAGACTAGTAGTGCACCCGACTAGTCGACTAGTAAAATTGCTAGTCGTCCCTGCCCTACCTCAAAATGAACATGTAAAAATAGAAAAGGGTAAATTGTGTAAAACGATGGACAAACCGGTAAATTAACCATTTGTGAATTCTTTGTGGGAGACGCATTTGTAACCTCACTTTGAATACTCTCGGATGTTGTCCTGCAAAATGGTATAAGTTAATTAGAACATGAGCGTGTTTGTTTCGAATGCTGGTTATTGGTTTCCAAATCTCGTGTGAAATTTATTTTGACAAGCAGCCTCTTTACCTCTTTTGCACCGAACTTCGGTGGTTCCGGCGGACACACATGTATCCAAGAACAACCGATACTATTAAAAGTACGGCACTGAGCGTCAAAATCCATATAAAAAATTCATTTTCCAGGGAAAGTGCATCTCCAGATTCTACAGTTTGTTTCAATCCTAGAAGAGATGAGTTATAATTTGCAGTTAATAAATGCAACCAGCTCCTAAATTTAGAGGTGATTATATTCTTGTTGGCCGTAATATCTGTAAAGTAGAAGCATCCAGTGAACTAACCGGATTCACAAAATCTCCCTGTGAAATCCTTTTGACAGTTGCAAGTGTTTGTTTCGCTGTCAATCGCTCCACCATTTAAGCATTGTAATAAAACTATTGTTCCATTGTCTCCGGAAACGAAACCACTGGTTTGCTTCGCTGTTGGAAAGGCAGTGCAATATGAACAATTTATAAATTTATTTCAGAACTCACACTTCTATTTTGACAATGTTGGTAAAATGTCTTTTTATTAAAAGTTTTTGTTGGAACCATTTGTGGGGCCACTGATTACCCCTGTTTTGGATTTCATGTGACCGTCCCCATGGGTTTTAAATCCAGGGCAGATCTCTCGCCTGCACTCTTACTCTTACACCTTACACCTGCCTTTTCCACCAGTAAAGGGGTACACTGTATAAGCGTGTATACGGCATGGCCAGCTGGGCTCCTCTCACATGCATCAGCCGGGATTAGAACCACCGACGCAGTGGTGAGATGCTCAGCAATGCGTGACTAAGTCAAACGCGCTAACCAACTGAGCTATTCCGCCCGCCCTAAATGTTGACCAAATTTCAGTTAATCTTTGAATTTCATTGACATTATCTAAAAAGTTTATTTTAGATAATGTTTATTTTAGATAATGTTAACGTTAATTTTGTAATTTGATTTGCTCCAAACGGTCGCTTCCGCTTCCAAATCTAGTGCTGTCCATGTATTGACCGTTGACTATTATTTTGCAGTCCCAATTCCAAGATAAATTGATTTTCGAAAGTATCTTCTCCGTGAGCTTTATCAAAGGAAAAATCCCAACATAAAAAGAAGAAATAAACAAAGGAAGAATCTAACCTGTTTCACAGAAAGTTCCAGCAAAGTCTTGTGGACAAGCGCACGACCACATTCCCATTGAATATTCGGCAGTAGCTCCATTCAAACATACAGGCTTTATATCTGTAACAAAGAGATAATATGGCTTTATATTTCACCCTCATGCATAAGCAATGAGGGTCTATGTATCGGACGCAATCTACATTTGTGTTCTGGGCCGCCATTGCAAAAAGTTGACCAGGACACCCCCCCCCCGGACTGGGGAAAATGCATTTCTGGCCAATTCAGACCATTAAAAAGGAAAAAGTCGGGGGAGGCATGAGGGTCAGTGCTCTATCAGGACACCTCGTTCCAGCATTAAACGCCAACAACAACCGACTAGTGCAGTTAAATGTCTTAATCAAGAATTTGTCTGTAACGCATGAGATCAAGAATGAAATAGGGAATCACCGACCATGCTCGCAATATATTCCAGAGAACTGATTTTTACAACTACAACTCCACGTGCTTCCAGATAAGTCAGCTGTACCTCCATTCTGACAAACTGGTTTCAAATCTGGATAAAGAAATTCAAATCAGTTTTTGCGTCTAGGATAAGTTACAGATTGTGAAAGTAATAAAACATTGCCGGTAATAAATTCCTACCAGTTTCACAATAAGGTCCAGTAAATTGATTAGTACAACTACAGCTCCCCACGCTTCCAGATACACCAGCTGTACCGCCATTCTGACATACTGGCTTCAAATCTATTGAGTAATCAAATGGTATACAATCCACAATGCATTCTTGTAACGAATTTCCCGTATTCCTTCAAATTATTTGAGATAAGGTAAATTTCTTTTCTTTTTTTGAATAAGGATAGTTCTGTCGATTGCATACACATCCCTTACGTTTCATTCACAATACATTCCCGTATATTTTTTCAAATTACTCAAAAAACGTACAAACCTACTTCACAGTATGTCCCTGTAAATTCATTCGCGCAACTACAGCTCCAAGCGCCGCCAGATTTTTCCGCGGTGCCTCCATTGTGACAAACTGGTTTCAGATCTAAGTGTCCAAAATTGTTTTGTCATAATAGGCCTAATTCACAACAATGCTAATCATTTTCTACGATACTATGAAACGATGTTATGCAACGTTCAACATTGCTGACTGCAGAGAAATCGAATGTGTTTCGTTTCTGACGAACTCGTTTCAAACGTTGGAAAACTAATACGAATTTTAAATCGGTTCTTCAAAATTCAATCGTCCCTGGGAAAAAAACGAAAAAATTTAAGCCGTATACCAGTTTCACAATAAGTTCCTGTAAACTGATTGTTACAATTACAGCTCCATGTGCTTCCAGATACACCAGCTGTGCCGCCATTCTGACATACTGGTTTCAAATCTGAATTGAGAAATACATTATATTGGGGAAGTAGATTATATTCATTTTAGAACAATAGAATTTTACGGTATGTTTTTATTAACATCGACAATACGTGGAATTCATGTTTTTTCGCAGCACTTCAAAGACCAGCACACGGCCATTGTGGAGTCACTGATACTCCTACTTTGGGATTTCAGTCATCGCGTTATACTGTTAACAGGCGTTGCCAATTTAGCATAATTCTCTTGAACTAAATTTACCCAAATGTAAATTTTCCCAGAAAGATAATAACATTTAGAAAAAGGTACGTCAACTCATACCAGTTTCGCAATAGGGTCCGGCAAACTGACTGGGGCAGTTACACTTCCATGTGCTTGAAGAAAACTCAGCTGTGCCTCCATTCTGACAAACTGGTTTTAAGTCTGTTTGAAATGGAATAATTGGAAAAGAGTAGTTGACAAGAAGGTGTGATTATCGAATATTATAATTCCGACTGAAAGATAGCTTCCAAAAACCTTACCAGACTCACAGTACATTCCGGTAAAGCTGTTTGTACACGCACATGAATATGTTCCATCATTTTGCCTTTCAGCTGTTCCGCCATTGTGGCACGTTGGAGTCAAGTCTGAAAGTAGCATTATGTTTCGACACAACAAATCCGTAGCAGAACCACTGCAGTATTATTTTTCATATTACTACAAACTAAAAATCTGGATACCTACGAGTAATACTTACCAACTTCACACATATTACCAGTAAACTCATGGGGACACTGACAGTAGATAAATAAATTAAACGTGTCGGACGTGTCGCCTGATCCAGATTCACTTGCTGTGGGAGTTCCTCCATTGAAACAAGCCATGCTTTCTAAATTTTACACGGCCACATTAAATTATGGTTGAAATACATTAAATCTTATATTACAATCACCTTTTAGCCGTCTTTGTGTTTAACGTTGCGTAATATTACAGCGCATCACTTTTTTACAGGGGAAAATCGAGAAACTATTGAGCTTGTTAATTCGGCAAGCGCCGATCCAAAATTTCTACCTGTGAACGGAAAGGTACATTCTACAGCCGCTGGAAGTGCATTTTGGTTTGTGCACTCGTTTTGTGCACCGGCGGTTACAGTGCAGTCTCTCAGTGAATTAGGTCCTGAAAGTGACAAAGTGACAATTACACTTACGAATGCTCAAAAGCCCAGAAGAAACAGAAGCAGCAAAAGAAAAAAAGACAAAAAGACAAGGTCGTGCTGCCATCTGATAGTGAGACATTGAAAAAAAAAACCCCCAAAAAACCAAACTAAATTGGAACTGACTGACTAGTAACTGGTTTGGTGTGTTTACCTCTGTTTGTACCCGTGTCAGAACAGGTCAGTGTGTTGATACTGTAAACGGAACCAGCTTCTTTATCTCCATATTCCCCACCAGTTAATGCTACATTGTTGCCAAAGGGTTTGAAAAAATAAAAGGAATTCTGTAATTGAGAATCTCTTGCCACATAATGCAGCTGAAAGTTTGTGAGTAAGAAAATATTTTTATAGATTTAAGAAAATGTTTTTATCCTTACATGCAAAATATTTCATATTGAGTTGATGGCACACTGTAAACGCTGTCCCTTCATTCCATGTTTGTCCCGGTGCACCGCCGGTGCAGATGTAACCCCAGCCGACATTTGGATTATAGTATTGCACACGACCTCCTATCTTCCACACATACTGATGCTTCAAATAGAAATTGCCCTTTACGCATCTCATTCAAAAGGAAAACCTTCAGATTTGAATTAAATTCTTTCATAAAAATTATTGTTGAAAACACTTCTGACATATTTTGTTCACCCATGAAGTTGTGATGTTACACCAGTTTAATCAAAGTGGTAAGGTGGCAAGACCTACCCCACCGGCCAGTAGTTTTACATAAACAACAACACCTCTCAGTCTGATGTCACCGTCTTCATTCTTGAATGTTTGGTAATCTAGAATATAAAATATATCACAGGATTTGGAAAAGAAACCTTGTCAATTGCAGCGAATTGTTTCACTACAGTAGCTTTGTCACGCTTATATTCGGAAGCTTTTGGACAACTGAGCTAGTTGTTGCACCTAAACTCAACTTACTCCCCTGAAAAGCTGCTTCCCACAGAATACATATTTGGGTGTGATCTGATCTGCTAATTCTCTCCATTGACACTTACTGACTAATATATTTGATCTTTCCATTGTGTTTATATTACTCTGTTTTTGGTGGATGTGATAGTCTAATTTGCCAAAACTTAAACTGGAACTGAATTGAAACTGAAACTGGTGGGTGGAAAATGCTTCCTGAACAGTTCCAGATCAAGTTTTGTACACTAAATTGACACCGGTCGATCAACAATAGAGGATCACAGTGTAACAGGTCACAGTTGATCCCAGGGTCTGCAAACTAGACTAACAAAGAAGTTTTTTGCCTCAAGTTTGGAGCGAAGGTAAAAAGTGGCCCAATTATCTCTACCTAGGTTCCTCTAAAATGACAAAAAAATGTCCGTTTTATTAGTCAAACTTACACGGTAAAGACATAGAAATCTCTATAAATATGAATAAACATAACAGTTTTATTTGAAAGAACATCCGAAATAATCTTCATGACCATGGTCAGCAACGTCAATTATTATGTACGTGACGTCACCACAATGACTTGTTTCCCCCGGCAACACACGTTGTTAATTCGCCTTGCCGTGTTATTTTCAAGGAGCATTTTGGTTCATGGTATTTGCTGATGGATGTTCTACTTATTTGTTCCGATGACAGAATTGTACACCATTAGTACTCAATTGTAAGGGGTTTGGAAATTTCAAATATTTGCAACATCTATTCAATTTGAAATATGTTTTTCTGTCCTTTTGTTACTGTGTTAACATTATACTGAGTCGTCTTTGTCCGATGGTTAATGTAAACTTCCACGGGTGGACAAAACATGCGAGAGCCAAATAAAAGTTCTCCTATAATCAGACTCTCTCTTTACTTTGTCCACTGTAAAATCTAAAATACCTTGTGAAAACATAAATATCTAGTCATTTCCCAGCCCTTTGAAAATGTAAATGCCCATTTATTCTGGTCATTTAGGTGCAATCTTATTTCAAGTAAGTTCATGAGCACAAATAATCTGTTGAACCTATAAGACTTTGAGATAAATTGCGTTTTATGTTATGTCACAAAGGAGGACTCACCTTGAACAATAATGCAATTCCAGTTATATGGACATTAAACTCAAGCGATTATTCACAAAATATCTGCTTGGATTTATTTATCATGTTTCCCAAAAATAGAAATGTTTCATTTCTTTGTGCACTAAGTTTACTGATTGTCATCAATAATTTAGGTAAGAACTATCGGTTAATTCTAAGTGATAATTTATGTTTTTAAACAGATTTATTGATTGTCTATTATATTATATTTTAATGTCTTAGGTACATGTTGTAATATTGACAACGCAATAGCGTGTGGATATCAAGCTGTACAAAATGCTGAGAGGTTCAACTGTATGTACGTATAAATGTCGGGTACTTCAATTGTCTATCGAATAAACCATACGTAGCCCTCGGCTTGAAATATGTTCTTTGTCTCGGTACACACATTACTAAAAGACTATATTGCTTAATTATGTGACAAGGACAGAATCGTCATTAAATACTGTACCCATACGATATTTTTACCAAAATGTTAAGAATTCTATTTTGCGTGGGATATAATGAATAGTTCTCTTGTACCTCAAGAGGATGGCTCACACCAGGATTGGACGAGTTGTCTTGTGTTAGGCTTGATGGTTCTTAAGGAGATACAAAAGGAAATACACGTTAACTCCAACAGATTTTTTTGTGATATACACTTTGTGTAGATCTACAATTCTCAAATCATCTTTATTTTTAATTTCGCGGATCCTGGTTCTATTTGCTGGGGTCATTTTTTCTTTGTTTCGGACTTCGGCTAACGTTTCTCATGTTTTTCTGTCGACTGTGTGCACTTACTTTCTTGCATGTGACGACCTTGAGAGTCAATTCCGACTCGTTCGTTTTCTCAAGGGGAACGTACGATGTTAACACATCTCACATACATCGGATCCTCAAATATACCTTGCCGCTTACAAGCAGATAGTGCGACCATGGAATCCATGCTCTCTTATCGGAACTTCCAATGCACAGCGTAGACAAAATGGTCAATGCATTTGATACATGTTTGTTACACTTGATTCTGTAGTAAATAGTTTCTCACTAGGAATGACTTCAAGTTTCTGCAGACTTCTTATTTCATAAATCAACTCATAAGAAAGTACTGGAGGATATATATTTATAAATCTTCCACATTTGTAGATGGCGAACGGTAAGTCCGATATTCTTAGATTGTTTGGAACCAGCCATAAGCGACTGTCCCGAAGCAGTACGAGACGACTGGTTGAGCCATGTAGAGATTTTGGAGGCTACGATGAATGCACTGAACCACAATGGTTCTTGCTACATAGGTATAGCTTTTGTTCCTATTGTAGATCATGATACTCTTTAACTTTAAAGAACTACAGTTAATTTATTCTTTTAATATATTTTGTGCGTAAATTGCAGAGTGTCTTCATGATGACTCAAAGAAAGCTATCATGGCCAATTGTTCCAAGTGGTATGATGGCATGGCCATTACATCACAACATGTACTGGCTGCAACGGAGCCCGAAGAACAATTACAAAAATACTGTTGGTGAGTTATTTTTTTATTCTATTGAATATGCACACACCACGAATATGAGCTGTTATGGTTTCGCAAAAATCTTCTTTTTTTAAAGGTTTTTTTTTAAAGTTAAGGTGACCGCATAAGGATCTTTAATTGAAATTTGTATTGATGCATTTTATTCAAGGAATTTGCGAGAAATAGACAACTGTATCAATGAACAGATGAACACCATGATTGCTCACAAATTACCAAGTAGGGACTGTAATGACCTTATTGAGTACGTGAGACAACTCAAGGCCTCAACACAATTCGACCAAGCCGTTGCGGTGTGTAAAAAGGACTACATTTGGCCGACACTGGTTAAAACTGACGGTACGACTGTTGGTACGCAAGGTAAAATATCCAAACGACAATAAGTAAGAAGCTTATTTATGAAAGATATCTATTGGTTATTGTAATTATCAGGTAAAGGTCGCAACAGCAGATAAACATGAAATTCTAGTTAGCTCAGCAGGTAGTTTGGTAGTGAACTTACATCTTTTACTGACTGTAAACACAATTGAGAGGCGGTTCACTTGCAGACAATACTATGAGGGCCAAAAACACTTCTTTCGAGTAATAATTATTGATATGACCACAGAATGATTATTTGAGTTTCATTGACATAATCACATTAGAATGACTTACACGAAGAAGCGGCACTTTTTCACTGAAACGACAACTAGATTATTATGTTTCACGATACAATGACGCTGGTGAGAAAAAATCAGGAGAGAACAAGAAGCCTGGAAATAACTCAATGTGATTTTTTTCAGTTGAGTCTTCTTCAGATGGACTTGAGTCGGAATATATCGCATTGGTGGTGGTCGCCGTGCTTGTTGTCATTGCTATTGCGAATATCATAATTTGCACCATATATTGTAACAACAAAAGAAGATTGTAAGTTTTCCTTTACATATTACAATTTTTCTTTGGGTTCTATTTGGCTATGAACTTTTTTCATTTTCTTTATACAATATACGATATTATCTTATTCACAGTCGCTCAAGTTACGGGGACACTTCAAGTTTTCTTAGTTCATCTGGCAGCGGATCTGAAATCCAGAACTACCGCATACCAAGACCAAACACCGGATTACTTTACCACAATTCAGACGATTCAAAGAAGAAGCGTTTTCCAAATCTTATGGGCATGAGTAGAGATTCTCCGGTTGGGTCTCTATCAAGGGAGCTGCCTAAGTCCTGGACACTGGGACCCTCTTGGTCTGCAGAAACACCGCAGACATCTGAGAGTGCCCCACAAACTGGTGATGCTGGACCAACATCATTTACCAGGTCACCGGATGAAGCATCCATACTGCGCAAGAAAGAATATGATGAGCAGCAAATACTCATTGACCTGTTTCCAGATGATATGTCCGTGTTCAATAAGAAAGAGTATGAAGAACAAGAAATTATTGTGGATCTTGAATAAACTCCATGATTCCGAAACATTATCTTCAATCTCGGTAAAATCTGTGCTGATGCTATTGTAAATCCATTCAAATCGAAGTTGAAAGATAAAACGCACACGTTTATGAGCTTTTATTTACCCCATTAGGGGATACAGGGGCGCCCACCTACGGCCGAATTTTTTTTCATTTTCATTATTTTTTCCGAATTTGGGTAAAAATAAGTAAAAGTTGGGATGGCGCCCCCCCCCCTCCAACGGGTCGGCCGCCCCCAGCATAGAAAATCCTGGATCTGCCAGTGTACGCTTTTCATATACTTTTATTTAAAATACGTTTATCATCTGAATTGATTTGTAAGATTTTGTAAGGAAGCAAGACGTTGGCTAATAGACATAAGAAGACCTCACACACCGGTGATGCATGTGCTTCTTTAGTATCATACCTCCCATCATGTTTTTTACGCCTCTATTCTCCTACTATAACACTGTGTACTGGGGGTTCTCATTTTGTACACACTTACAAGTTAGGCTTTAGACAATAGCACCACAAGACGTCATACAAGAACCGGTGTAACGCGATGGATTGGCCTACATAAAAAAACTGACCGTCAGTCAATCTTTACCGGTAAGGATTGCATGCGCAGTCTATATCTTAAACTTAAGGCCCGTTACAGATTGCATGACCCCATTACAGATTGACTTACACCTTATCTGCATAGCCCCTTATCTTCCCTTAACTCCCCGGCAGCAGCTCTCCTTATCAGGTGGCTCTGTGAAGCGAAGGTACCCAAGAAGAAACCAGCACCCGGAGTCCAGCCACACTGAGATCCCGCTCTCATCCCGCTCAACACATGAGGAGTTACGCTGCTCTGTGAAGCAAAGGTAGCCGTGAACGCACTTATGCGGTCACCCAGAAGGAAACAGGTTCCCCTGATGGAAACATATTCACATTTCTGTGAGGATATTCAGGAATGTACAAAATTAATTAAATTCATTATTATTATTATTATTAATTATTATTATTATTATTATTATTATTATTATTATTATTATTTTGACATTTTTATCCATTTGCTTGGCCATTTCTGGTTC